>BOLG01001154.1:600000-845654 GCA_016861445.1 Oryzias woworae
TAACCCCCGCCCGCACCGAGCCTTAGACTTTACACGCACGCGCACACTGGGGGTGGGGGGAGGGGTGGCAACCTGATCATTATTGTCCACAGCCTTTTTTCTGCCTCATTGATCACAATAATACACATTAAAAAGTTTAAACTTAAAAAAAACAAATTGTTTTTCTTTTTCTCGTCATAAACTTATCACTTTGAATTTTAATGCCTATTCCAGCTGTTATCCATGGAAATGAAGGAACACTTTGTAACCCACAATTCTGCAACAAATACTTTTTTTGATCTTCTGGTATTTTAAGCCAGGTATATTCAAGCCAGAACTTCACTTATTCCCAGCTTCTAAAATATAATTCAAAATTCAGTTTAAGTATCTTTTTAGGGTTTGATTTACATCATGACCCACAAAAACCATAAAGAAATGAGGTTCAATAATTAAATGAATGAGTGAATGATGATTGCTTTTCTATTTAAACTTGAGACAGGATAGTCTCAAGTTTCTATTTTCTATTCAAACATACGTTGCATATCTGACTGCATTTTTTCTTTTTAAATTAGAACACAAATTTTCTTCATGTGTGAGTATTATGTATGTACTGTATATAGGCACCATAAATGTTCACATGTGAAAAAGGAAAACAAAACAAATAAAAACTAAGTACTGCTCCCTCAAAGACCATTCTAAATAGAACTTCAACATTATGTTTAAATTTTGTTACATTATGAAAGACTTCTAAAATGTTTAAGCCCCAATTCACCCATGTGAAACTAATGAACTAATGATTTTTAATAAAAGCAGCACCAACATGAACAAATAAAATTTGTATCTTTCTTTTTTGCAGGTCTCTGGGGATATTACCCACTCAGAATTCCTTGCAAATTCCTCAGTGAGTGTTTTATTTATTTATAACTTTTCTAGACTTGATGATTCCTATTACTTATAGTTGCTCAAGCTAGTTGCTGAATATACAATTTGGTAATATGATCGAATCTTGGGATCGAATTCTTGAGAATGTTATTTTCATTTTACTAATTTAAAAAACTTTCATGATCACTGACTTCTGCTCTTACATTTTCCCATTCCTTTTTAAAAGTCACATTTTCTTTCTTCAGATCAGGCGTCAGATATCCAAAGAAGAGCTGGAAAATGTTCTTTCACTGAGAACCACCTTCACAGAAGCAGCATCAATTCTTTCTGTGTCAACATTTTACAAATTACTGAAAGACCATAACATCCGTGCTTCAAAATATGTTAGCATTAGTGATGAACAATTGGATATTACAGTATCCCAAATAAAAACAGAGCATCCAAATATTGGCGAAGTGATGCTTTTGGGACATCTAGAGACATCGTTGTTCAAAGAAGACGTTTAAGAGAGTCATTACACAGAGTTGACCCAACTGGTATCCAGGAAAGAAGAAGAAGAAGATCTATTGTCCGACGAGTATGCTCTGTGCCACATCCCAATTTCTTATGGCATATAGATGGAAATCATAAGCTGATTCGTTGGAAGTTAGTAATTCATGGAGCCTTAGATTGATATAGTAGGATGCTAATATTCCTCAACTGCTCCAATAACAATTGGGCTGAAACTATAAAAGACCTCTTCACTATTGCAGTTGGACAATTTGGTCGACCACTTCATATTAGGACTGACCATGGAAGAGAAAACGTCAAAATCTGGGAAGATATGCAAGCAACCAGGGGTGAAAATTCTGTTTTAACTGGAAGTTCAGTGCACAACCAGAGAATTGAACGTTTTAACAGAGACTTGAACAACAACTGCTGCCAAGTTTATGCACCAATATTCTATGGACTGGAGTCCTTAGGCTGTCTTAACTTGGAAAATCCAACAGACTTGTTTTGTCTTCACTATGCATATTTACCCAGAATCAACCCCACATTGGAGGAATTCAAGAATGCATATAACAACCATTCCATTTCAACTGAAGGTAACAGAACTCCAGTTCAGCTATTCTCTCTGAACAGATTTTGGCTCAATGATCAGAACCCACAGCAGCCAGCTAGTGATGTCCTCTCAGTAAACTCTGGAAGTTCATTTGTTCCCTTGGATTACAGAGAAATGCTTGAACTTTCAGCAACAATTAACCCTCTAGAAAATGACGATAATGGAAAAACATTGTTTCAAACAACACAGCAGTTTATTTTGTCCAAACTTGTGAACATGAACTGATGACTCATATTGCTGACTCACAGAACCACTGAACTGTGGAATGTATAAACATGTTGCATAAGTTGCAAGAAATTAACTAAATGAAAGTACAAAAAAACACATGAACTGCATTTGTTGATGTAACGTACCATTTGTGTGTTCAAATTGTGCTAAATAAAGAGCCATTCATAAGAGCAGTAGGCAGTAGTTAAATTCATCGTCATCTGCTGTTGTTTTTGCATTCACAAAAAGCTTAAGTTCATTTACACGTGTGTGCAATTGGATCAGTTTGGTCATCTTCATGTACAAAAGTTAATTTAGGAAGTGGGTGAAAACCAACACCAGGGACTCGGCTGCTTCCTGTTGCAAATGCCAGGATGTGCCCAGGACTCAAAACATCCACAAACTTTTCTTCCTCTTCAGTCAGTCTCTTGTCTGGAAAAGTGTCTCTCAGCTCCTTCTCTGAAAATGGATTAAACCTGTGGTTACTTGAGACCTTATTTAATTTTATACAAAATGATAAAATTATCATTGTATTCATGCACAGGGTCAACCTTGATTGCAGAGGAGCTAAAATCCATAACAAAGTTTTGGTCTAAGCGCCAACAGTATAAACATTAATTGAACACACTGATACTAAAAATGTGACAAAACAGGAACATTACGGAATAAATCATTTTAAACCTTTAATAATGTGTAATTTTAATTTTCATGAAAATTGGGGTAAAGGGTTAAAATACAAGCAAATGTCCAAAAAGCAAAAAGGAGGATTTTTAAAAAGCTCTTATTGTGAATAAATATATATATATATATATATATATATATATATATATATATATATATATATATATATATATATATATATAACAACAACTACATCAAATGACATAACTTTATTACTGAAAAGTGTTTCGTTTTTTTCCTAGTTTTTGTACACCTTTGGTAAATATCCTCCAAAAAAGTATATATAGTCCTACATTCAAAAAAAAATTAACTGTATTTATTGATATATCTAAAAGCACAGTTTTATGTCAGATACTACCACAAGTAAACTATGGACAAATGGGGAAAAAAATACATATTTTATGGATATTGAAGACATGTCTGCAATGCATAAAGAAAATTAATGAAAAATGAATGGCAGCTTATGTGCTGCATTATGGGATCTGTAGACAATTTATCACCAAGGTTACATACCCTATTGCTGTGCCATTATTACTGTAAATTCTTTTCGCAGGCCAGAAATAATAAGCCAGTCCAGATGTAGCCTGTGGGCCATGACTTTGACACGTGAATTAATGTGTCAAACTAAATAACTAATTTTCTTTGTATTGTATTGCAATTAGATCCATGATTGTGGTTTATCAACAGCAAAAAGTTACAAAAATAACAGAATTTATTAGCATTTCCTGTATATATTTTATATTTTCCACTGTTACTAACTACAAAAATACTTACTTTCAACGCAGTGCAGAAATTCCCTAAATTTCACCACCATCAATTCTTCCTTGATTCTTCTGTTACTACCCAGTACAGAGTAGCTTGGCTTGAGAAGTCCAGCAACACAATCAGCTGTAAGGGTTGTGTCCTCTTTTGGCATGTCCAACAGAACATGCATGCTAGGCTTCTCCCTTAGAAGCGACAAGAACTGCAGTAAAAAAAAAAAAAAAAAAAAAAGAAAGAAGTGTAAAGTTCAATATGCAATCAATGTCTTAGTGGAAAACCAAGATTATTTTTTGGTCTTACTCCATAGTAGGCCAATCCATCAATTAGCTGATCAAGACAGCTCTGTCGAGTAAAAATGCCATGGTACAGTGCTGCATTCCATACAAATATTTCTCTATTAGCCATGGTGACTGTGAGAGGGAGACCTTCTACTTCATAACGCCACGAGTCACAACTGCTGATTGCATTCTCCAACTCTTCTTGTGTTGTTGCTTCTTTAATCTAAAATTTAAAATAGCCATAAATTGTTATCACAATTACTCATTTTTTTAAAAATAATACAAGCTGAAAGGTGTTCAGTTTTTTTATATTATTTTGTGTTATCTTAGAATGAAGAAGCTGTCCATGAATCAAAATATCAAGAAATGCTAGAGTCAAAAAAACTAAGAGTACAACATTTTTATATCTGTCAATTTGGTGAGATGACCAAAGTTTCAACATTTTACTGAAAATAAATTTGGCATGTCAAGTGTGTTGAGAAAAAAAATGCAATTAAGAGCCGCATCAAACCATATTTAATTAATTATCATTTAGTTTAGTTACCCCAATTTTATGTTGAATTGGATCATCATTTGTACTGAAATAGAACATTTTAAGTAAGAGTAGTCAAAAGTGGTATAAAAAGAAGTTGGCCCACCCCGATTTATTAATTTTTTTGCATGTGTGCCACAATTCAATCTTTAAATTTAAACAATTTTAAATATCACTTGAAGACAATATAAAATTACAATTATTTATTTATTTAATCAATAGTGTGAAAAATATCCAGGCATGCATAGCTGGCCCTGAGTAACAAAGTGATTTTTACAAAGCCTCCCAGCAAAAATGCTGGTTCGTCACATCCAAAATCAATTTCTTTAGCCACACCGGTTGAAAATAAAAAAAAATCACTTAAATGAGGCGAGTAAACTTACTTGTATAGCACATTTTAAGCAACAACACAATTTAACTCCCTTTGGGATGTAAGGGGAAAAACATTAAAACACAACACAGTAGATACTTTCCATTTGCCATATAACATGTAAACAAGGCAGCTCTAAAAATATAGTTTTTGTCTTTGACTGAAAATAATTAATTGCTTGAGTTGCTTTCCAGGGTTCTGGAAATGTCTTCCAGATAAAGAGAACACAGAAACTGAAAGCTACCTATCCCTGTTTGGTTATGGTTTGGGGTTATATTAATCTGACAACTGATCTTCAACATAGTTTGATTTTAATCTTTTCAATATTAACATTTCGTTTGATCATTTTAATTATCCAAGTGTGACTAAAATGCACTAAAATCTGTTTTTTAAAAAAGCAACTAAATTACAGTATTTTTTAACTTAAGTTTGAGAAGAAACACATTATCAGAGTTGTAAGCAAAACAGCCCAAAATTTAGTATAGGAAAGGACACAAATGTACAGGGAAAAGCTGACTTCGTTTGTATTACCTTTGTAAGATTCTCCCTCAATTCAGGATCACCTATATCATCCGGGTTAACATCCACTTGAAGAATGTTGCCAGACACAATGTAATCCACAACATGTGGTGACAGAAAGGATGGAGGTTCACCTCCTTGCACTATAATTGTAGACATCATTCTACCAATGGTTCGATAAACACCACTCTGCAAGTACTGAATGTTCAGTCTTGGTGAGAATCCATTTGGTGTGCCTGAAAGACACAAGTTTAAAAGTCAGCTGTGAAGAATCCAGCTTGAAGCACCTTTTGAAGGTTTCAGCTTCAAAAATCAAGGACTGTTGAGCTATTTGAATCAGAAGGAACATTGTCTTTCCTTCCTCTTTTTAAGTGAGTAAACTGACTTAAGACACTTGTACAGGTGAAACTCTAATAATGTGAATATCATTTAAAAGTTCCAATTCATTTCAGTAATTTAACTTAAGAGGTCATACTACTCATGTAGAAAAGTAAAGTACGGTTAGCCTTTATTGTCATCATTTTGATGTTTATTGCTTTCAGTTTATGAAATTCCCAAATTTAAAATCTCAGACAGTTTTTAATAGTTAGAAAATGAGCTATGTTCTTGGCTCAAAGGGTCCTACTCGAATCAGCTAACTAATCCAAAACATAGAAAAGGGTTCTTGTCATTGAAGCAGAAATAATGTTAATTAATAATTTTGGACCGTGGTTATTCTAGCAGGAAGAGATGGTGCTAAATGGAAAAAAGTTGATCTGCTGTGGCAACCTCTAAGAGGAGCAGCCAGAGACATATAAAAAATGTTTCTATTTGCAGTATTATTACCTTCAAAGGCTCCACTGTCTTGGTAGATGGCTTTTCCGAGTAAACGGAAAAACTCCCTTCTGGGGCCCCCAAGATCAGCGGCATCTTCAGTGTCATGTTCATCACTGGCAAATGTCACATAAAGCATGTCACAGCTCTCTGTAAACCTAGGTCTTTTGAACTTATGGAAAGCTGTTGACCAGACGTTTGCTCGACTGATGTGGATTATCCTTGTTCCTGGTGTAATTACTCTCTCGCTATGTGCTCTGAGAAGACCAAACATTTCTTCCCTGCTCAGATTGTCATAAGACCTATATTGAAAATAGAAAACAAACTGCTTCTTCTAAAGCTTCATCTTCTTCTAGATGAACAGGCCTGACCATTTAAATTAAACCAATATTAGTAAAAATTAAACTTAAAACAATATGCATATTGTTAAACGTAGCTTATGATGACATAAATGTTTTGGAAATGCAGCACTCCAACAGAGCAGATACAGAAATTAAAAATAACTTTCCACAAACAGAATTAGACCTTACACAAATTCTGCAAGGTTATACTGAAACAAATGTCTTGTGTCTTCTTGCTGTCCCTCATTTGAATTCTCTTGAGAGATGATTTCTTCAAGTCTGGCCTCACTTTCCCTTTGTGAAGAAAGACATGCTCCATATATAAGCACATAAAAAAGCATGAACAATTATGTCTGTATGTCTCTACAATCTTGAACGCTATCAGTTCCGACATCCCTTTTTCAGTATAAATCATTTATTTGGGAATTAAGTTTGTTTATTGTCATCTTCACAGGTGAAAGATTTCCATGTTGGATCTGTGTGGTGATACACTTTACACACTGTACAATAAAACTGTACATTAAACTTCACAAGAAGGTTTCAGAAAAGTATAGAGACTATTTCCAGTATTTTTTTCTTTTGGATTTAATGCAAAATACAAATAATACAAAATCCATACAAACACCAAATTTATTGTATGTCTGCAACAAAAACACCTACAATTTTGCTGAAGCTCAACCTACTTGTAGTTGTCTGCATTTCAAATTCCTGTGGTTCGCCATGTTCACTTCCAGAAAGAATATCTTCCCTTTCCTGGTGCTGAAGGTCATCTTCATCTGGACTCCGAGACATTCTAATAACTGAGTTGAGGAATGTTTTAAAAATCAGTGTACTAAAACAAAATGGAATAATCTAAAAAAAACACATATTACAATGTCTACCTCTTTGTTATGACTCAAACCCTTTTAAAAACATTCTATACTTAGAAATATAAATACATGGAGAAAGGAAGCAGTGTTGCACAGACTGGAGTTTAGAGTACAACTAGAATTTCAAAATCATATTTCTCCATAAGCTGCACAGCTCATGAAGAAATATGGAGACTCACCTAGTCTTCTCCTACAAACTGGAATTTCAAAGTCACTGTCTGAGATTTCCTCTGGTTCATCCTACAAAAAAATTTATATATATATCCAAACCAACATGTCAAAAGATGCCACAGTAATACTTACAGAACCAGATTTCATGAACTGCTTACCATTGTAGGTTTCTGCATTCCTGCCATTATGTGACATGTGCTGGAACAAATTGAAGCAACCTCATTACCCCCCCAAGTGAAGTTGCAGGAAACATTAGGTTTCATGAGTTTTTTGCTTCCTCATAGCGTACTCAGGTATTCAAATGGGAATGTCTGGTCCATAGGTAAGGCAAATGTTCTTCTGAAAATGGCTGTAAATTGTGCTTCACACCACTCAGATGTGAAGGAGATCTTTCCTACCAAACCATTTTCAGCCAACTTTGCTCTTGAGTCTCCCCTTGGAATGCAAATTATAGATGCGGAAGACAAAGGCAAGCACACAATGTCCCTTGTATACGCTTTGCAGGCTTTACGTTTTCTCGGGAAATGTGTCCCAATTGCACGATTGGATGGGACTGATGGAAGAGGAATCTGCAAGAAATTAAAACAAACATGCCCAATTACACCATTCATATAATGATGGAGGTGATGTCATTTACATTTGTAAGGCACACTAAACACTGTGAGGCAATTACAGTCTGCCCAATCTGATTCCCTCCAAAGTCAAGAACCCCTCTCTAATGGGGGACGCAAGTAGGTCAAATGGCATTATGGTCAAAACACTATGAAAAGAATTTTAAAAAATGTAAAAAAATACAATACATTAGAATCCTTTTTAAAGTGCGATGCCAGATAGTTCTCAAACTATCAGTAGGTCAAACTGGCTCAAAGCAATTGAATAAAAGCCCCTAATATCTGTCTCATTGCAACCCCTCACCCCCCGCACGTTAAGCTGAAACAACATACATGACCACTCATGCCCGACTTGCAGAGAAAAAAAACAAAAGGGCTACACAGTTAAAGAAATAAAACAAAGCAGGGCTCCCAGGAAGAAGCCCCATCGGAAACGGTCACGGAGCAACGTCGTCAAAGTTGCAGGAAAATTGCTGTGAAAATGTAAAGTTGCACTCAGGGTGTGCAAGAATTCGTGGGGTTTGCTTGAATTTGCGTTAATAGCTGTGCACGATGTTGCGTTAATCGCAACATCGTGAAATTCTGGAGTGTCTGATTAAATAACAAGACAGAAGGCTGAGGACAAAAACAGCACAGTTGTGGACTCTATAGAACTGTTTAGTTTAAATGCATTTTATTTCTATAGAAATAAAAAGATTGCCAGTCCATCTATGCACTCAATAATAATAATAAAAAAGTGTGCGCGTGCGTGTAAAGTCTAAGGCTCGGTGCGGGCGGGGGTTACCGTACCGAGCGGCTCAGTGCTAGGACAGAGGGGGCTGCACCAACGGATCGCAGGAGTGTGGCGGTTCCCTGAGAAGAAGCCTAGATACAAAAGCAAAATATATATTTAAAGAAGTTATGTGACACCCCATTACACTGCTAATAATCAATTCCGATCATACTATTTAATGAGTTATATTACCTATTAAGCTCACTGATTCTAAGAACCTCCGAATTAGCCTAGCTAGCAATTAGCCTAGCTCTCTAGCAATGTGAATGTACAGCTTACCAAGCTAGCCAGTGAACCATGCACTTACCGCTGGTTGTGGCTCTGTAGCGGAGGCTGGTGCCGTTGATCCACGTGCAAACGTCTGTATAGCCGTTAAAACGGCTCTTCCAATATTTTCAGCGAGCTGGTTGGACATGTCTTGACAATGGCTACAACTCTGGCGCGAATCCGTTCAGAGGTGGGGAAAAATCCAACTTTTACTTTGCTGGTCCACTTCCGCTTATCGGCAAGTTAATTTGCATATAATCTAAACATTTAGCTCAAAACTAAACATTTAGCTCAAAACTAAACATTTAGTTGCAAACTAAATATTTAGGTAAAAACTTAAATAATTAACTAAATATTTAATTTTGTTAAATTATATATTTAGTTTGAAAACTAAATATATAATTGTAAAATACATATTTAACTTAAAATTAAATATTTAGTTTGTAAGTTAAATATATAATTATAAAATAAATATTTAACTTAAAAAAATAAATATTTTGTTTGCAAGTTAAATATATAATTATAAAATAAAGGCCCCAGTGACTGCAATCCGGGAGAACTGAATCTTTGATGATTTTTTCATGAAGGGGTTTGTCTCTCCTTTTTATGGCTCCATAATAAATCGCCTGTAGTGCTGGTGCATGTGTGTGTGTGGATGAAAGTGTTTTCCATGTCAAATCAATAAAAGAATGGCTTAATCACATCTGCACCGTTGCTCCTGTTTTCACAGCAAACGATTGCGGCTCAGGTGAGGGCATTTGTGTGTGCTCCAACAGGTGAAGTCTGCCCAATTCTACTCAGTGCCTGTCACTGTGGATCCTCATTATGGCCGTCTTTAAGGATTTAGACATTACATTTTCCAGTAGCTGTGCTGTGTTCAGAGATTTAGACAAACAGTGTTGTCTTGTGGCTATAGCCCCCTTCCTTTGCTGATGATGTGATGAGCATTGCTGTCAGTTTACAATGTTTACAAGCTGTGATGCTTGCCAAAAGGGGGAGTACAAGGTACTGACCTTGCAGGGTGCCCAGGCACATGCCTTTATTTTGTTTTCTGTTATTTTAAAAATAAATGATGTAATAAAGCCTCATTTTTTAAACATATTAAAGGAAAGAATCTGTAAACTGATGCTTTAGGATATCTTTCAGTCTTTCCTTGGGCTCTTTATGCACAATAATGGAACATTTTACCTGGAGTGCCCAAACTTTCGATCCCCACTGTAAATATCTTCACGTCACCATTAATTGAAATTTTCATTTTTAATCTCCACATCAAAAACTCTTTAAAAACAATACAAGTTTTCTGAAATAGATCTCGTTTTTCATCCCATAAAAAACACTGGTTTCTGCCACAGTCATGAGCCATTTTTACTTTTGCAAAAAAAAATCTCAAAAGATGATTCTGTATAAATGACGGTTTAATAATAATTAGAAAACACCATGCCAATTAAAAGGACACCACTATATCCTATATTCTATACTCTAGAATCTCACCAATCAGAACCGACCCAGTGTTGTAGAGGCGGTGTCAGGATTCTGGTCACCTCCCCCACACACACCTGGCTTCGATCTGCTCACCTGCAGCCTGGAGCCTTCAAATGGACCTCCATGCCCTTCAGTCCGTCAGTCAGTATGTCTGCTTCATGCGGTAGAGTCTACTGGTCCCTGCTACGCCTCAAGCTATAGTTCATGTCTTGTTTCTGTATGAACATTCGCAAACTGACCTATCCTGTTTTGCATTTTCAAGGAATTCTACGCCTACACAACCTTCCACGGCAAACCAACCCGGACTCCAGATCACGCCTGTCACCTCCACTTTCCTTCAGACCAGCGGCTCACCCTCCACCCAAGCAGAGCAGCCAACTGTCCCGAACTCTCCACCATGGGTCCAGCTCCCCCCTCAGCCCTGACAGGCAGTACATCACTCATTGCTTTAAACAAAGGAAAAGGATTTATAAGTGAGGAAATGGCATATTTAATTATAAAATAAAAAACTTAGACATAAAAGAGCAGAGCATAGTGTCTAAAGATGAGATCCATGTGTCTGTATCCAGGGACTTCCTTTAAGAAAAAGAGAAAACTGCCCTGTAAGTGCAGCACTGATTGATGTAAACATTTTGGACGTAAACTAGATGTTCACCTTCTCGGGTGATACTGGACAGTTAAATCGTGCATTACTCACCTTTTGAATCTCAATGACCGTTTCTCAGATTTAGTTTGTTTAAAAGTGCCTCATTATTTGATGTGAAATCTCTTCCGCTGAGCCATGGGAATTATCTGCAGTCAAGCAGTGTCTTCATTCATTAGGTTAGGCCTGGCAACCCTAGAACAAAGTACCTCACTCATGTAAAGTGCTGCCACACAATGTCTGATACGTCTTTATGTGCTATTAGTAAGGTTTGAAAGGCTGACTGAAAGCCAGAGGACCCCCCCACCACTTTTGCTTTTATACTGAGTGCTGATTGAAACTTGTAATGAAAAACAGGGCTGTGTGAGCTTTAGTATGCCTTAAATAGGACTGGGAAACGTTGAAAGTGTTGAATTTATTAGCATGCTTTTTAACTAATGAATCAGGATTTAAGCATCCCTCCCTGCCACCGGGGTGAAAGCCCTCCTCATTTTTCCAAACAGACGTCTTCCCATGTGAGACTGGGTGCCACTCTGCAGCAGGGCTGATGGTGCCTCATTTTCAGAAGCTACAGCTTCAACTTGCTGATTGGCAGGAATAAGAATTCCTGCCTGACCATAAGCTGGACTACACCCTAAGAGAAACCAACAGATTCTCAGAAATAAAGTAAATATAATCCTCTTTTATGATGCCAGGCTTAACAGATGCTCTTCAGTGTAGTGTGTGTGGGTGGCTAAAATTCAAGAGAAATGAACGATCCGTTCGATCAGGTATTTCTGCTCTTAACTTTAAAACAGCCTTTGTGACAATAAAAGGAAGATTGCACTACAGCTCATCATTCAACACTTCTTCCTACTATTCTCTCTTGTGACAAATGCTTTTTAAACAGGTTGTATGTTAACTGCATGAATCCTTTGCGTTTGCTTTGCATAAGTGGCAGCAAAAAAATGCAAAATTCTAAACAGGAAGAGTAGAAACTGAATCAGAACCTCAAAACAATGGCGCTTAAGTTTAGAGTTAATGCCAATTCATCCTGCTATGCAATTGCAAAAACAATGATTAAAACATGATTTGTAATCTGCATTTTTCTCTCTAATGTTGAATTTGTATAGCTATAATCTGAAGGTGAATTCCCACCGAACGCAATTTGCGTCCCTCTCTCGCCGAGTGGCCAAAAATGTGTTCTCTAAGCTCGCCGCCTCGTTCGCGTGTGGGAGGAGCTAGCTTTGATCACTACTTGAAGCTTTGCCTGTATTTCATGTACACGGCATGGAAGACACGGATGATGTTTAGAAATCAGTTTGTTCTTTGTCTAACAGCTCCACAAAAACATCTGTGATCACGTCTCCACAAAAAAAGTAAAATTCAGTGATGAAATAGTAAACACACCTTTGAATCTGTGCTTGTGGCGACAGCGGTTTGTCCAGCGCACGTAAAACTCCCGCTCCATATGAAGCTTGGTTAAATCCTCTAGATTGTTGTGTGTTACTTTTAAATACAAATTTGTATTTAATTAAGCACAAAGAATACATCATTTTGTAATGAATTTCTATGAACATCTTTTTAAAACCAACAAGAAATTTGAAACTAAAGGTTTCATAGACTACATTTATTTGTGTTAACTATGTATTACTAAAAAACTCATGGCTGTAAATAAACATTCCAATGATGCTCTAAATCCAAAGAATTATCCTGATGTTTTTCATTATTTATAGTAGAGTGTGTTGAGTAATTTAGCAAAAAAGGAAAAAAAGATTCAATGAGCTATGAAAGTCGGCTGCGGGATTCAAATCTTTTGATAGCAAAAATGATTAGGGATGGGGACTAACCACATTTGCTACAAGAGCAGCTGACATACAGAGGGGTTTGTCACTTTATAAAGACAGCAACCAACAAAATGCTGAGTGAAGGACTCATTTAGTTTGTCACAAAAGGATTTGTTCATCCCTGGATTTCTCATGGTTTTTAAACAGGAATCCTGTGTTTCTGTTGTAACAGATGTTGGTTGTATGTTTGAACACTTCAAAATGAAAACCTCACATTATTTTACGTGTTTTAAGTAGCTCACATGCTGAAAAAGTGTGATCAACTCTGATTTAGAGATTCTCCGGTACAGAGCTTGAGTCCTGCTGTGTCTGGATGACGGCCGCTATCGCGGTGTTTCCGTCTCTCTCTGACTCTCTCTGACTGTGTTTGAAGCAGACTGTCGCCCAACAGTAGCAGGAAGGGTTCAGGAAACCCTGCTGTCCCGAAAGGGATCCATCAGGTTAAGAAAATGAATGGAAGTTCAGGAGTTCTGAAATCTGATTGGTTGACACAGATGTTGCGACCTCCCCAGAGTTTAGATTTTTTTTTTACTTTGGCTCACTGCACACGTTGCTGAATTTGCACTGCATTGCTCAATTCGCACTGTTTCCAGACTTTCACGCCGCTTCGGACGCTCAATTCGCACTATAGCAGAACCTTAATTCATGTCTTAAACATTGAATTTACATTGAAACTGGCCATCTCTGCTGAGCAAATCACATTCGGTGTGTAATCATCTTGATAATCTAAATAATGTGTAAAAATGAGGACTGAGTCAACAGTAATGTAGCTCATCAATCAAAGGCTTAGTCTAGAGCTAGTAGGCCTAAGCTCTGTGTCAACAATTATGTTTTTTATACTAAAAAAATTACAAAAGGCAATTCACAAAAATGATCAAGACTGAATATGTCTGGAGGTTGAAAGTTTCTTAACAAAAGCCATGAGGACATAGCATCAAAACTTTATCCTCAGGCAAAGTCCAGTCTGTCCATGTTAAACACAGGGACCCCTCCCCCACCCCATCAAGGCATTGCAGGTACTCTGAAAAAGCCATTAGGGCAACCAACTAACAAAAATGCCCAACTACTACCACCTGAAACCCCCCCACCCCCACCCCCATGTAACTTAAAGGATAAGAATCAACTATGTTATGTAAAACAGCTTGAACTTTCTGAAGCTGTCCATTCACTGGGACGCTGCAGTGGAGCTGGAATGGAGCAACAGCCACATAAAGTAAAAAAGAAAATATGCTAGAGGCAGACTACAGAGACACAGTGCCACGTAGGATGCTCACAAACACAAACACTCATACTTTTCTTTTTCTTGTCTTGTAGACAAATTCCATACACTTATCCAACAAAATCAATCAAAGTCAATTCATTTGCCATTTTTCCACAATACAAATATCAGCATGTTGGAACCAGTTAATAAGCCTTGATTGGTCAGAGCTGGTGTGAGTCAGCTCTCAATGGCAATCACTCTCACTAATCAGGAGTGAGCTTGTTAAATGTGGAGATCCAGAAGAGACAATATTGACTAAATAAATACACCAATAAATAAATCATTAAATACAGTGTCAATAATTATTTAAAATTGGCATCAAAATAAATAAAACTAGAAATGAATTATTAAATGATAAAATGTATGGCATAAAAAAATTAAAATTGCCATGAAAATGCACATTTAAACATTTAATAACGCATTTATTTAATTTTTGGATGTAATAGACAAACTGAAATAAATGTTTGTTATATGAAATATTTAAAGTGTAATTAATTATTTAAAAATGGAAATAAATAATTAAAAGTGTCACTAAATTTGTCAATATTTCACTAAAATTTAATGTTAAATGATTTAAGAAACATTTATTTATTTCATGATTTAATGACACCTTTCCTGATTTAATAGAACATTACATGTCCTTGTTTGCAGCATTTCATTATGTTATCTATCAAACTGTCCCATCAAAGTCAGAGGGCGTGGCTAACTCAGATCATTTGTGTCAGTGTCACCAATAGGGGGCCTTTCTGTGCAGAGTTTGCATGGTCAGAGCATACATTGAAGCACAAGAACTTCTACAGGCAGGACTCAGCAGGAGCAGAATCAGGATCATGCAGTCACACAGGGTCAGAGTGAGGCAGGATCAGTCTGAGGCAGAAGCAGCCTAAAGACCACAACAAAGTAGGTCAGAACCAAGAACCCCCATACCTCTTCAATCGACCATGCACTGAAGAGCCTGCCCCGGCCCAAGGCCTTTAGAAGGTACTGCACTGTGTAAGCAGGGCAGCTGTCAAAAAGCTGGATGGGCGGTGAGGGCCTGGCAGGATGGATCAGATCACTGGGAATAGGTGGTCAATAATCCGTGTATCGTTCGTTCATTCGTTTTTTCAATTTAAAATCAAAAACGAAGAAAATGAAAAACTGATCGTTTTTCATTTTTTCGTCTCAAAATTGAAAAAAACGAAAAGAACGAATCATTTTTTCATTTTCCGATTTGTGTCTTAAATCAAAAATGGAGCAAACGGAAAAACGAGCGTTCAGTTTTGTTTTTCGCAATTTCGTCTGGAAAGTCTGGGTCAACCGGAAGTAGTTTTATTGTGCTTTATTGAGGACATACAATGCGAGCTGCAGATGCTAATATGGCAAATTTAGAAGAATGTTCAGGTTTAGTGAAAGAGTGCTTTCAGAAAAGTCAAACACATGCAGAGATTTCAGAAATGTCGAGGACAAGATTCTGTTTGAAGTTCCAGCTCCAGAGAAAAAGACATGATGGACAGACAACTTGAAGTTGTAGTTGCATCAGTCATAGATAAGGTAAGAATGACCCTTAAAAGTATATTTATTAATATTTTACCATAATCATACGACAGTCATGTGCAAAATAATATATATTGAAAATAAATATAATTGTAATTAAATAGCAAATCAAAGAGTCATACACTTAGAACAGAACATTTTAGATTGTAGGCAGAGGAATACTATCATGTTTGACCCAAAGAATGTATTTGAATCAGGTTTTGGTGTTTTGACCCCTCTCTAATGCTTTTCTTGTATAGCCTGTTTTCTCTTCATTTTGCTGAGCTTGATTCCTAAATAAAAGACCAACTACAGCTGCTGGATTTTCTTTTTCCAGGGATTTCAGTGGAGCTGGAGTCCAGTGCAGAGGAAGCTGCTAGCATGTATGAGCAGGAGCTGGGGTCTGTTACCGAGGTATCTTCATCTGCAGAGGATCCTTTCTCAGAGCACGGCAGATATGATGCTGAGCAGCAACGTGGACAGACTTCCTCTGACACGACTCTTTCTGATGCACAATTTAACCACAAACAGACTTTTTCCAGATGCATTTCTGGAACAAAACAAAACCCTAAACTGTCTCTTTGTTTCTGTTGTTGAAAAACATATTCATGTTAAGTTTGTAATAAATATTCTGCTCTGCCATGAAACCATGTTGTTTATTTTATATCTGTTAAAACACTAATGTCAGCTTTCAGTTTTACCAGCAAGAAGAGACATTTCTAAACAGCTTTGAAAATGTCAACATTAACTGTTTTAATAAAGCTTTTTAAGCCAGTAAACACCAACTCCTAAATGAAACAAGTCCAATATGATGCAGTCCTTTTGGATGTTGTTTTCCAGCTCATCAGCCTGACACTTTCAGCAGGAATCACGGCTCCTTGTTCCCCAAAACATCCTGAACAACCAACCAGACTCATGTAGCAGGTCAAGAAAAAATGGCTTTTCCAATGACCTGCAGTTTAAAAAAATGTAAAGATTAGAGTCAAATAATTAATAATTGTATTGCATATAAATCAGTGAAATCCATCATAGTGATTTGTCTGTATGCTATATACCATGGTGAAATTACTTTAGTCTTCTTTTTTATTCCTTTGTAGAGTTGTCCTCTGTTCTTCTGGTTCTGCACAAACTTTTCTGGAACTTTGCTTCTAGAAACTTGACCTGCAGAAATCACACATTTTAACTCAACACTGTATTTGATGTTTTATTGAAGTTTACTATAGGTGTCAGTTTATGTAGATGTTCAAATGTCATTTTCAATGTATTTTAATGTTTTTTCACATTAACTTGTTTACTGATTTAAATGTAAAATATATATTTAGCAACACGGATCCCATATAATTACTGTATGAATCATAGAATCATCCAGGCTGGCTGGGGCCATTTCTAGTCTTGTGGGGGCCCTAGGGTAGATGCTGCTTAAGGGCCTCCATTTTGTAAACTTTAGTGAAGAGATTCCTAACCCCTGTGGTCTACTAAGACAGCTCTATGTAAGAAAAAAAAACACTATAAATGACTACAAGGGGGGGAGGGGGGACATCCTCTTTATCTTAATAATTAGAACAGATTCAATAAAATAACAATTGTATTTAAAACAACAAATGTGCACTTACAATAATGCTTAACTATCGTAGTCTCACACTTTTAATACCTAATTATAACAGTATTTATTGTAACAGTCATGGTGCTTTGTCCTCAAAATGTCTGCTTTCTGGCTTTTTTTTATTTGCAAAGTCATCCAGCTAAGTCTGTTTTATCTTTTCTTCACTAGTTCTTTAAAAAAGTGATGCTAAAATCTTTTAAAATCTCCTTTTTTGGAGGAAGGGAAATTATCTGAATTTTCGCTCTGCCTACTTCATCAGTCCTGAATAAATGAGAGAATAAATTAGCCAGTCATCTGCATCTACTGGTTTAGTAAAAACAGGCCAGTATCCATGTACATTTGCAAATTATACCTTTATGCCAGAGAGAGGTCCTCAGAAGCCTGATGATCCTTGAGCTTCTTGGTCAGGATGTTCCTCAGATCCCTCTGGCTTAATGTCTTATCTCCAAATATTTTAGAATTGCTCCTGAAGGGACACAGCTCATTAGATTATTAAGAAGAAAACATTTGCTGAATCAGTGCTCTGTCATTGCTAAAGATCACAACATTATGTCATGTTAGAATCTGAAGAAATGGCTCTGGATACTTCCTGGATTTTCTCTGCTGCAGCTGGTATGAAAAAAATAGTTTCCCCTGCCAGAATTTCTATCCATATTTCTGACAATAATTATTACTTGTCGGTTGAAAAATGATTCCACAGCAACTATTTCATATATTTCACGTTTCTTATCCTAAATTAATCAAACAAAGCTCTGTTTGGGTCACTGATCCCTGGAACTACACCGGTGTCTGATGCTAGCTCTAGCTAGCTAACAGCACATTCCACACTTTGGAGACGTTGCAGCTACGTTAACTTGTGTGGTTCAAAAAAGATGAGACACAACTGATTATTGCATTTTATTATATTTACTGTCAATATTTTTCTCATATATAATTACATGAGGGGTTTAATAAACTCCAGAAATAGCTACATGTAAAATCAGACATTTTGATTCTCCTCATGATGAAGTTGATGAACATGTTACTTTAATACCTCCTTGTTGCGTGGTGGCCCTTTACAACGTTATTACCGACAACAGGGACAGTTTTCGGGTTCTTCTTGTGTATCCCCAAGTTTCAGTTCACAACAGTTACTTGTCAAAACAAAACAAAAGCAAACTAACAAAATAACATCGTCAGAGACATGTGACGGAAAAAAAGATCATTAAACTGATTCTTACCTGGAAAGTGACTGAAGTATTTTTGGTTATCATATCCTTGGATCTCTGGGTTTCCTTTTACGGTCGCAAAACAACAACATAAGATATTTTCTCTTTGTTGAAAGACAACTGACAGCACGAGCAGTGGGTCAACTTTCAAAATAAAACTCCACGCAAACTACTTCCGGTTGACCCGGACTTTCCAGACAAAATTGCGAAAAATGAAACTGAACGCTCGTTATTCCGTTTGCTCCATTTTCCATTTAAGACTCAAATCGGAAAAATGAAAAAACGATTCGTTTTTTCGTTTTTTTCATTTTTGATTTTGAGACGAAAAAAAGAAAAACGATCGTTTTTTTTCTTTTTTTCGTTTTTGATTTTAAATTGAAAAAAACGAATGAACGAACGATACACGGATTGTGGCCATACCAAGGAGACGTGGAACGTTGGACAAAAACGGGAAGTGAATAGGAAAGTCTCAACCTCACGACCACAGGATTGATCACTTTGATAATGGGAAATGATCCCACCAATACGAGGAGCTAGCTTACACCTCTCCACACCCAGTGGAAGGTCAGTAGTATACAGCCATACTCACTTACCAAAGAGAGAATCAAATCGTCAAATTCATTTTGACAGGTGCCCTTTGACCCCATAACAATAAATCATAATTTTTGACAGACACATAATTGAGTTGATATAAATTTGATATTAAAGTAATATATTCATAAATTATAGTATATGTAAAATGACCCATAATAATAAATTATAATTTTGATAGATACATTATGCATAATTTAATTCATGGGAATTTGATATGAAAATGATATATTCATAAATTACTTCGTATGTATAATGTAAAAAAAAAAAGAATGCAATGTTTATGAATGTAAAAATGTTTATTTGCATAATGAGTCTTCTTATGATCCGAATCATCATCAAAGCAGTGAGCAGAATAGCAGGCCAGAGAATAATAAAATACACCTTTCGTCAAACTCATTTTGACAGGTGACCTTTGACCCCATAGCCATAAATCATAATTTTTGACTGAAACATTAAGCATAATCGAATAAATATAAATTTGATATTAAAATAATATTTTCATAAATGATAGTATATGTAAAATGACCCATAACAATAAATTTCATAGATAAATTAAGCATAATTTAATATTAAAAATGATAAATGACGTTGTAGGCATAAAGTAAAATAAAAGAATGCAATGTTTATAAAAAATGTTTATTTGCGGCCGGCTAACCTCCCCTCACCCCCTGTACCCCACCCCCACCCCCTGCCAGTTCCAACAGTACCGTTCATCGAAGCATCTTCCCAGACTGCCCAGCATATATTTTTACACAGTCCGGCAGGCCGGCACTGGATTTTCAGCCCGTCAAATTCACCACCGAACCGAAACAACGCGCAAACAGTTAGGCCCACCGAACCGACGCGGAGAAGCGTCTTTCAACGTCGGGGAACGGGCCGCGGCGTGCATTACGGGCGCGTGCCAAGAAATCGCCCAACCCCTATCACAGCCCCAAGAGAAAGACGGGAACAAGGATCAGGACTCAGAGGTTAGCTTTCAGCTAACACGCGGTTACGAGGCGCTGCCGTTTTGAATTTGACCGTCGTTTTTCTCCCTCTCTGTTAGATTTTCAGGATCCGAGGGACATTGAGCCGGAAGGAAGACGTTTCTACCTCATCTGTCGACTGATCCAGCTCACAGAGTCCTTTCTGGAAAAAGTGTGACTGTTATGAATTTGTGATGATTTCATAAATATGGTTGGAAAAAACACACAGACCAGTTTTTTATTCCTTTAAAACGTTCAGGGTGTGACTTTTTAAAAATGGGTGATTCAACGAGTGAGCAAAGCTTGAGGGTTCTGAATGAATTAATAAGTTCTGATCTGAATGAAGATGCGCATTCATCGGCTCCTGGTGATGTTTTAGAAGATGTGATGTTTGAGTCAGACCAAGATTCTCTCGATGGGTTGAATTTTTTCCCCGATTTAGAAGACGCTATTTCAGAAAGGTGTGAGCAGCGGTCTTTACAAACGCCCTCCCCTGTGAACTTTGAAATTTGTCCCGAAATGTCTCCCCCCGCTCAGACGGTTCCGACAGAAAATGAGGAACCGGAATTTGCTCTAACACCTATAGAAAATGCTTTACGACGGCTGCAGGAACCGGAATTTGCTCTAACGCCTATAGAAAATGCTTTACGACGGCTGCGGGAAGAAGATCCAAATTATCCAGATTCCTCCATGCATTCAATCCCGTCAGATCTTTTGGAAATGCTGCAGAATTGTTGTGAGGGTTTAGAACTGTTGGAGAAATTGTACATAAATTTATTCTATTCATTACTATATTTTGTAAGTATGCTTGTGTTTTCTGTTTTTTTGCCTTGTCTGTGCATATGTCTGCAGGAGGACTTGATGATTCAGTGAGCAGAAGTGCAGAGGTACTACATCCAGCTGTGACGTGCGAGGACAGAAGGCTTAGCTTGATAAACATGTCGTTGTGATTAAAAAAGGAACATGCAGATAGTTTCAACTGGAACATTTAAGCGCACCCTTTCCCTTAACAGTTGAGACCTTGTGTAACTAGGGCATTCCTGACTAAATAAAAGCTCTGAGAGTGGAGGCTGCTTTCAGAGTGGGTTTGGAGATTGTAACTGGAAAGCAGTCTCCAACCATTCTCCTTGCAAGCAAAATCAACTAATTTCTCTGTGTCTTCTTTGTGCAGATTGTGTGATACAAATGTTGGTTGTTTAAACCTAACATTTAAATGGTCCTTCGAGCCGGATTCCAAAACACCTGACGGTCCCAGCGGGTGAGTGAGGTCCAGGCAAGCCTGCGGCCGCAGCATTCAGACCCTTTTCCGGGACTGGTAGCTCCCTTGCTGGCTGGGATCCGAAGGTTGACGGAAAGCCAAGGACGCAGAGAAATTGTGAGTAGAAGTTTTATTTAAAAAGAAAAGAGAAAGAAAAACCCTGACAATTCTAGACACTATCAGGTAAAATAAAACAGTTAAATTCCGCAGGAGGGTAGACCCCCCCCTAGTTAAAAAAGGTAAATTCTACAAAGGACGGCGGAGTCCTCTGTGTTTAAAGAAAAGTGTGAAATAAAAGAGTGAATGGAGATATGAATGGGAACATAAACAGTTAAATTCCGTAGGAGGGTAGACTCCCCTAGTTGAAAAAGACTAGTTAAATTCTACGAAGGACGGCGGAGTCCTCTGTGTTAAGAAGAAGTGTGAAGTAAAACTGAGAGAAAGTGTGGGTGTATGAATGGAAATACCAAAACCAACAAGGAGTAAATGGTGAGCCTCAGTGGATGCTTTAGGCAAGGAAGCTCCGCCTGATAAGGTAGAAGCTTGAGCTTCACCACTGAAGGTTGTGAATCACCATCTTGTTGAAGAAAAGACTTTGTGTTAGAACACCCTAGGTGTTGAAAAACCACTGGGCCCAAATTTAGATTAAAAATGGGAAAGGGACAAAGCAAAGAAAACCAAAAACGTATAGAGGAGTTACGAAGTAAAGACTGGAAAGCAGTCCATAAAATAGATGAAAATGCGATAAAACATTTAGGCTTTTGGATAAAACAATATGGGTTTAATGGCAGGCTGTCAACAACAAATATTAGAGAATTACAACAAAAAATAAGAACAAAATGTGGTCAGGATGAGGACAAACTAAAGAAAGCGGGTTTTCCTCAAACTATAGTCTGGATGAAAATAGCAGGACAGCGCGAAGAAAAAGAAAAAAAAAAAAGAGCAAATTATACAGAAGTAGGCAGATGTAAAAAAAAAAAAAAAACTTGATGAACCATTTGAAGAGTATAGAGTAAGAATGGAGAAAGTGTTTAGAGCAAACAGCGGTTTGGCTCCTGGCAAAGACAAAAATGGTCCTTATAAACAACAACTAAAAAACGCTCTTCACTCTTCGCTCTTCGCTCTTCATCCATTTATTTCCTGCCCGAAATAAATGGATGGGTAAGTCAGCATTACATAGGAATGAGTGGAGGGGGACTTGCTGATTACATAAATCATGCCCTCCATACAGAGAAAGTGATTAAAAGCAAAAAGGGGAAGAAAGAGATTTTCTTCCAAGACAATAAGGAAGAAACCATATACTATCAACATTCAAGAAGAAGAGGTCAAGGCAGAGGTTTTGGGACAAAGTCAGAATACTCCAGGGCCTGTTGGTCGTGCGGAAAAGAGGGCCATATGGCAAGAGATTGCAGAAGCAATCCCTCTCGAAACGATCACTACTAATACTAACGAAATAAATAACAAAATATTACAAGAGATGCAACAGCAAGCACCTAAGCAGGAAATAGACCAATGGGAAAAGAAAGGAGCAAAATTATCAGACGGAATCTATAAATGACCAGAAAACGAACCAATCCTACCAAAAAATCTATATAAATGGGCAGCCATATTGAGCCATGGTAAATCACATGTCTCAACAGGAGGGATGGTAGGATTAATAAACCAAATATAAAAAAATGTTTGTAGATCATGTCTAATATGTGCAAAACATAACGCTCAAGGAAACTAAAAGACCATGGACGCAATGCTTAGAACTAGTAAAACTATACATAAACATCACAAGTTCTAATGGCTTAACACCATATGAAACCATTTTTGGTAAGCCTTACAGACTGCCTTATTTTCAAAATAACTGGGAAACTGATGAGCAAAATACTTTAGCAGACTATATGAGAAAAATGCTAGAACAACAGCAGAAAACAAATAAAATCACCTAATGATGATAAACTCTCTGTATCTCCACAAGAGAACCAATTAGTTGTGCCAGGAGATTGGGTCCTGATTAAGAGCATAAAGAAGAAACATTGGCACTCCCCCAAGTGGGAAGGGCCATACCAGGTACTGTTAACCACAGGAACTGCTGTAAAAATTGCAGAACGGAGCACCTGGGTACACTTGACACACTGTAAAAAGGTAATAGAACACCAGTAAAAATAGAATGCAACTGTAGCATTAAAACTACTCAAATTACCTCCAGAGGAAGCCCGACTACAAAGGGGGCTGTAATTATAGTTTACAGCCGTCTCAAACCCGGTGAAGATTGTCCACAACTCTGGTAAAGGTAAATAGGAGGAGTTTTAATCTGCAGGCAAAATGACAGCTTTCACAAGATGGAAAATAATGACAGTAGGATTGGATTAATATTAATAGAACTGGTCCTGGTGACAAAATAGGAAAACTAAATAGCACTCAATGTCACTATGTCCAAATGGTAAACATCACGTTCAGACCCAAGTCCCGAAGCGACATCTGGTGGTGGTGTGGAGATGATAAATTGTTTGACAGGTTACCTTACAATACAACAGGACTTTGTGCTTCAGTGACTTTGATTTTACCTGTGTCAATTACTCCCCTATCTGCATCTGAGTTATTAACTACAGTGGAAAGTGTCCTCCCTGATACCTGGAAGAGCAAAGCAAAATGATCGATGATGGGGTGGAGCACGGAAGATCTTACTTATATAGACAGCATTGGCGTGCCAAGAGGAGTTCCTGATGAGTACACATTAGTAAATCAAGCATTTTCGGTTCTGATGTCCATTGCTGTCTTTTCAGCCATTCTCGCCTTATGTGGATGTTGTTGTATTCCCTGCATTAGAGTTTTGTGCACCAGAATGATTACAACTGCCATACAACCTGTGAAAACTGAAATGTATGCTCTTCTCTCTCCAAATGGCAAACCACAAGAAGATGAGGAGGTGGAGGAGGAGAGTGATGAGACTTCATTAAACCTTCCAGATTTGTTCTCTTATCCTGGAAATTACGACGGATAACCTCTGAGTGTACCTTTTGTGTTATGAAAAGACTTCTTGACTGAAAATCCCAATGGAAGTGGTCAATTAAGGATATAAATATAGCACAAATAGAATAAACAAGAGGGAAATGTTGGAGAAATTGTACATACATTTATTCTATTCCTTACTATATTTTGTAAGTATGCTTGTGTTTTCTGTTTTTTTGCCTTGTCTGTGCATGTGTCTGCAGGAGGACTTGATGATTCCCTGAGCAGAAGTGCAGAGGTACTACATCCAGCTGTGACGTGCGAGGACAGAAGGCTTAGCTTGATATACATTTCGTGGTGATTAAAAAAGGAACATGCAGATAGTTTCAACTGGAACATTTAATCGCACCCTTTCCCTTAACAGTTGAGACCTTGTGTAACTAGGGTATTCCTAACTAATAAAAGCTCGGAGAATGGAGGCTGCTTTCAGAGTGGGTTTGGGGATTGTAACTGGAAAGCAGTCTCCAACCATTCTCCTTGCAAGCAAAATCAACTAATTTCTCTGTGTCTTCTTTGTGCAGATTGTGTGATACAAATGTTGGTTGTTTAAACCTAACAAGAACCCACACACAGCGGTTGTTTGACGCCGCAGCGCTCACCGCAAACGTCAGCGGACCGTGGTGAAACACAACCCGCTCGGACAGAAAGTGTTTTCACACCCTTAAGAAGTGCTCTGGACCGGCTGCAGCAGCCGTTTCGAACGCCGCCTGTTTCACCACCCGCAGAACCGCAGGATGGTCGTGGAATGCCGGCAGAACCTCCAGCTGATGCAGCTGGGGAGGAGGAGGAGGAGAGCGACGACGTCACCACCCCGACGTCGGTTGCGTCCACGTCACACGCACCGTCAATGTCACAAGCGTCGGAGGATCCCGCCACACCCCCTGCGAGGTCTCAAGCTACGGAGAACGCCTCATCAGCGCGGGACACACCCTCAGGTCAGGTGCGGCGCGTGCCACGCGATCGCTTTAACAACATTGAAATAAGGAGGGTTTTTAACGTGCCCGCTCTCGACGGCACCCCGACTTAGCCCAGTTTTACACGGATGTTGTCGGCGTTCTAGCTGAGTTAGCAGAGACGGTCGGCGCAGACGTTGAACGTGGGGACATTGTTCAGTTGGAGCTCGTAAGCCGAGATGTTCGTTCTCACACCAGCTTGAGAATAGATGAATCTGTAGACACGCAAGCCATACAGCAGGCCTTTGAGGAGCTTCTGGAGAGAGCCATTCAGTCTAACGCCAGCATAGCCTCAGACGCAGAATTGGAATTGATTGTACAAATTGTTCACAATCCGAGAGCGGGGGGGCTAAACGTAAAATTGAAGAATCTTTGGAAGTTGAGATATTGGCTAAGAAGAAAAGGCATCTTTATGACCCGGGCGTTAGAAACGATAAATTGTGTTTTGCCATCGGCTTGGCTCACCTGCTGCATCCTCAGTGCACGGATGCTTAGATCGAAGTAAAAGCGCGTAAATTGCAGCTTTTAGCCGGTTTGGATGAGCAGACGCCCGTCACTTTTAGCGACATGCACAAATTTGAGAGCTTTTTAAAACGCAAAATCGTGATCTTCTACAAAAACCCAGGGCAGAAGCCAATTTCTCACTTTGAGACGGCATTTCCGGACACATCCGCTCCGTTGTTTTTATTTCTGATCAAAAATCATTACAACTGTGTAAAAAATCTGAGAGGCTTAATGGGTTGGTCCTACGTCTGCAACTTTTGCTACAAACCATACACAAACCCCCACTTTCATCGCTGCGCGGGTCATTGCTCAACCTGTAATGACCCTCTGTGTTTGACTGTAAATGAAGCCTTTATCGAATGTACGGATTGTAATAAAAGCTGTCGCTCGCAGAGCTGCTTTGAGAGACACAAACAGCCTAGAGCCGGCCAAAATTCTCCCAGCATCTGCGACTCCTACAAGAGGTGCAAAAAGTGTAAAAAAACACATTACATCCCCTTGAGCGGGGCGGCCAGGAGTCACGAATGCGCCCCTTTAAAATGCAAAATATGCAAAGAGAAAATAGAGGGGAGTTTTAAAGAGCACTTGTGTTACATCTAGCCTTTGCCCCCTGCGCAGAAACATAACGAGAAGCTCATCTTTTACGATTTTGAGACGTTTCCTAACAAAAACAACGAGCACGTGCCGTTTCTCGTCTGCACAAAAGCTTTACAGGGTGAGCCGTGGTGGTTTTACGGGGTTGACTGTGCCAAAAATTTGTTCTCCATTTCAGAAAAGCCAAATTCCGGGGGTCTATGTTGATAGCGCACAATTCGAAAGGATTCGACAGCTTTCTGCTATCCTCAAGGCTATGACGGAGCTGGGTTTAACACCCAAAATCCTCATGACCGGAGGTAAAATTTTATGTCTGAAAGATGAGGATTGTGATTTGACGTTCATCGATTCTCTGTCGTTTCTGACCATGAAATTATGCGACATGCCAAACGCGCTGGGTTTTCAAAACAGATGCAAGGGTTATTTCCCTCACGGTTTTAGCTCGGAGGAGCGATTAAATTACGTCGGACCCCACCCACCCCCTTCGAGCTACGGCTTTAACCACATGACAGACGGTCAGCGAGACGATTTTCTCAAATGGTACAACGAGGCGAGCAAAAAAGTCTTCCATTTTAAGAATGAGGCTTTGCTTTACTGCAGAAATGATGTGGAAATTCTGGCTGAGGCCTGCGTGAGGTTCAGAAGCCAATTCCTGAAAGATTGTAACGTTGACCCGTTCAGCTGCGTTACTATAGCATCCGCGTGCATGAAAGTTTTCCAAACCAATTTTTTAAAGCATAAATCTCTGGCTATACCACCCGCAGATGACTACAGCGGCGTGAGCAAAAGCTTCTTACACGCTTCTATTCAGTGGCTAGAGTTCGAAGCGAGCAGACGGAAGGTCTTCATTCAACACGTGCTAAACCAGGGGGAGCTTCAAATCGGGCCTTATTTCGGCTATCTCAAACACGATGGAGAAAAATTCGTCTTTGAATTTTTAGGTTGTTTTTTTCAAGGTTGCTCCACATGTTTCAGGCCTCAAGATAAATGCCCGCTAAGAGACGTGACGTTTGAGCAGCTGCACACCGACGCTCTGGAAAAACTCCAGAAGCTGCGCAGCGTTTATGGCGTTAGCACCATGGTCATATGGGAGCACGAATGGGACGAAATGACAAACAATAACGCGGAGGTGAAACATTTTCTAGAGGCGTTTGAAGCGCCAGAGCCTCTGAAACCACGCGACTCTTTGTACAGAGGCAGAACGTGCCCCATCAAGCTGCGTTACATAGCCGCTGAAAACGAAGCCGTTCATTACGTGGACGTGACTTCTCTGTACCCTTGCGTGAACGCCACCTCGGCTTACCCTCTGGGTCACCCCACCATCATTTACGAAAATTTTGACGCTCCTCAAAATTACTTTGGCTTAATTAAAGCCAAGGTCTTTCCTCCGAGAGGGCTCCTGCATCCTGTTCTGCCGTACAGAACTTTGGGGAAAAAGCTCATTTTCACCCTTTGCAGGACCTGCGCTGAAATGAACAATCAGGACACTGAGTGTTGTCACGACGACAAGGCCAGAGCATTGACGGGGGTGTGGGTAACCGTCGAGCTAAACAAAGCTTTGGAGAAGGGGTACGTGCTTTGTAGAATTTTTTAAGTGTGGCATTTTCAAAATAAAAGCGATTCAGTCTTTACAGCGTACATGAACACCTTTCTCAAAGGTAAGCAGGAAGCGTCAGGATATCCTCCGAACGCCGCAGACCAGGAGAGTCGCGACTATGAACTGAAGCAGGGTATTACGCTGGATGCTGAGAATATCAGGTTTAACCCCGCTCGCCGACAGGTTTCAAAATTTTGTCTGAACAGTTTGTGGGGCAAATTCGGACAAAGAATAAATCTCCTGCAGACCGCCTTGGTGAACGACCCCGAGGAATGTTTTCGTTTGATGTTTTCAGGGATGTGTGAGGTGGAATATTTTGTGTTTCTGAACGACGCAACAGCCCTCGTTCAGTGGAAATGCAACAAAAAATGCCTCACCCCGTCAGGAAATTCAAACAACGTGTACGTGGCTTCTTTCACAACGGCGTACGCGCGTCTAAAGCTCTACGGTAATATCGAACGTTTGCAAGATAGGGTTTTGTACATGGATACGGACAGTCTGATTTATTCCGCGAAAGAGGGTCAGCCCCTCCTTGAACTAGGCCCCTACTTGGGCGATCTGACGGATGAGCTGAACGGTGACGTCATTCAGGAATTTGCGGCTGCCGGCCCAAAGAGTTACGCTTATCAGACGAGGAACCGTAAAAAAACGGTCCTCCGTGTCAAAGGCATCACTCAGACGCGAGAATGCAGCGAACACGTTCATTTTGACAGCGTCAAGGGGCTGATGGAGGGGTTTTTGCAGGGTTCAAGAGGTCAGACGCTGCAGACGCCCCAGCGAATCATCAGAAGAGATAAAAAGGGGTTTCTTCTGAAAAACTGTATTTTCCAAGCGGTTTCAGGTGGAGTTTGACAAAAGACGTCTCTTGCAAGACGGGACCACTTTACCTTTTGGTTATTGACTGCAACTAGAAAAAAAGTCACACCCTTGAAATGGAGGTCAATTATGATTGCAGAATTAAGGGTCCATTTTCATGTCTGATTGTAGGACCCAGCGGATGTGGAAAGACATATTTTGTAAAGAGTGTTTTGGAAACGTGTGAATATGTTTTGGATTTTGTACCGGAGAATCTTGTGTGGATTTATAATCAACATCAACCTCTGTATTCTGATCTGATGAATAAAAACATTAAATTTGTCGAAGGATTACCCGATTCTTTTGAAGACCCCGAGCTGTTCCCGCCTCATCACAAGCACCTGGTCGTTTTGGACGATGTGATGTTTCAAGCGGCGGATCACCAAGACGTAGTGAAAATATTTACACAGTACAGACATCACAGAAACATGAGCGTTTTTATGCTGACTCAGAACATATTTCACAAGGGAAAATACAGTAGTCCTTCTCTGATTTATAATCCATTATCTATCACCCCCCCCCCCCCCCCCCCAACTCTCTCCTTTTCCCCCTTTCCTTTTCCGTCCGGTCCAACAAAAAGAACACAAATAAATAAATAAATAAAATAAAGTAAATCAATATTAATAAAGTATCATTTAGATTACAAAAGGGGCTTATACCAACATACATTTTGTGTTCGCTATGATTTATAACCCCCGATTGTAAGAGTAAAATCTGTCAAACACAAGAGGCTCTCAGCTCATATCTGTTTGCTCAGCTGTTGGGCAGGACAAGTTTAAAAAAAAAAATTTGCTGAAGGGGAATATACCGTTATCTTCGGGACAATTTAAAAAGCTCAAAAAGAGGAGGAAATGTATCCGCTCGTTGGCCGATAAAAAGAACAGTTTAAAAAACAAACACAACCTCTTAATAAACAGAGCGGGGGATCTTTCCTGCCCCTCCTGCTCGGAGTCATCCCTTCCGCCATTGAGTTACTTTTAGGGTTGGGAAAGTGCTTTCGGAAGTAATCTTTAGGTAAACGGTCGGAAAATGAGAAACGCGCAGAAAATGTACTTGGTTTCTCCCTCCAAGTACGGGGGGAGAGGATAACTTCCCATCCCAAGCCGAGCTCTTCTCATCGGATCGGGGTACGGAACAACTGAGGCCAAAAGCCAAACGTCTAAAAAGAAAAATCACTATGTCTCCGCGCTGGCTCCATATGTGATTGAAAAAACGCTCAGAGTCTGTCTTTTTTTGCATCAATAAATTGTTTATTCAACCATTTTATGCGTACAGTTTCTTCTTTAACACACAATCCGTCTTAATGAGAGATAAAAACTTTTAATATTTCAGTCTACAACACCCCTGTTTAGGAGCGGAACAGATTCTATTTCTACGACAATGTTTATATTTTTTCACATAGTCAAACACCATAAAATCATGTTTTATCACATCATCGCCTACGTATTGATTTAAGACTTGATTAAAACTCAACCCGCACCCGCGCTGATGCAGATAAAAAACGCAGTGATGCCCGCAAACGGCCGATAGGACGTGTTGAAGCTGACGCCTATGATACAAAATTTTGTTTGAGCGCTTCTCCAAAAACTCGAGAATGGGTTTTGGGTAAAACTCCTGTGAGCATCTGTAAGAATCAAAAAACGTGGTGACCCCTCCCTTCTCCAAGGTCAAAAGCGGGAGCTGATCGCTGGCCCACACTCCGCAAAAAACGTCATCGCCCAGCAGATGGTGCAAAATGTTTTCCAGCTGATGAGAATCCATTTTTTTTTTTTTAATAATAGTCCACGAGAACCTGTCTTTTGGAGTTGATTTCCAGCACAGAGTCGAAACAGGCGTACACTATAAGGGTGGACGTGTGTGGGAGCGGTTCGCGAAAGCGCATTTGTAGCCTCAGAGAACCGGAGGAGACTGCCGACAGGGCATCGCAGTCCTCCGCCGGGGTCAAATTAAACGCAAAAAGGGTATAACCTGAGGCAAAGGCTCGACGGTCAATACACAGCGGTAAATACTTCAGGTGTCTTCCTGTGGCGCTAAAGAGGTTGTAAAACTCTCTAACGGACTGACCGACATTAAATTGAGGCTGGAAAGCTTTAGCAGGGATCTGAAGACCGTCCTGATAGAGAGCTAAATATTCCACATTGTTGTGTGTAAAGTTGAAGGGGTTTAAATCTCGCTCACTGGTGAAGGCAGAGTGGTGAACAATCCATAACACAATGGTTTTAGGTAATGTACCCAGAAAGAGATTTTCTTGGTTGCAGATTCTTGAGTTTTCAGGAATGGAGTATGTTTTTATGCTCACGCGGGTGAGAGGGTAAAGAGCGTTGCCTTTTAATAACGCGGCCTCGTGTCCTAAGCGTACCGCGGGGGATACGGCCACTTTCTTCACAAACAGAGAGGCTCCTAACACACACAGTTTAAACGTGGAGTTTGCCACCCCCATGAGGCAGAAAGCGTCTGAAGCCCTGGTCAGCTTTATTCTTAGATCTACAGAGTTTAACAAAAGTCTCTCACAAAAAAACAGGTCAGCGTGTAAAGGACCCATCAGCTGAACTTCTCTAGAATTATTGGTGAACTCTGCCCTGGTATTTAGCCCCTTGTTAGGTCCGTTAACCGTGACGATGGAGTTCATGCCCCCCGGGGTGTCTTTGTAAAACAGACCGGTGCTAAACTGACTCTTGAGGGTGTCTTCTGAAAAGTTTAGCAGCATTTCGATCATGGCTCTGTATGGATGAGTAGCGCTGGATTGTGAAATCAAACGATCTCCTAAAATCACATCGCACTGGCTGAAGATTGTGTTTAAAGGGTAATTAATGAGCGCGACCTGTAAATCGGAACCGTCCGCATTACACACTTTTAACCTCAGATAAAGCAGCGTATCGTTCAGATCCAGGTAACGGTCGCCGTCACCAGGAATGAAGAATTCCAAGGGTCCGGTTTCAGTGATGGCGGTCACCGGAGCTACTTCGGAGTAGGTTTTATCTTCCAGGGACAGCTGCGTCATGGGTGCTGAGAAAAGATCCAATTCACCCAGCGTACACTCGGTAGATTTTTGGTGCAACAGAGCCATCTCTCTCACTCAATCGCTCTAAAAGATGTCGGCGGAGCGGCTGTGCTTCTTCCTCCTCTTAACATTGGCTACTGATTTCTTCTTTTTGCGACCTCCTCTTTTATGGCCTTGGGTTGAGACAGAGCGCTCCCCCGGCGGTCGGTTTTTGGGTCTACGTGACAGCACCATGAGCCCTCCAGACCCCTCCTGTCTATCCAAATTGATTTTTGACACCGTTTTCTTAAACAGACCTGTGGCTAGATCCCCCGCCGCAGCTTTAAGGTGCGGTTTAAAGACTGAAACGCCATAATTCAGAAGCGGTTTAGCAAAACGGAAAAGTCTGCTAAAAATCGATCCTAGCCCTCTACCGTACATCACTTGCGCCCCGTGAAAACCTGATATTCCCCCTCCTCCTCCGCCCACTTGACTGTCATAATAATGCACAAAGCGGCGGGGGTCTCCGATTAGAGTCATGATTGTTTTTTTCCTTTAGCCTCTGTCACCCCCTGCAGACACGTCTGTAGGCTCGCTGCTACTGAGTGAGGTTATCCAAAACGTCTCGTTTTATGCTCTGGGTCTGAAGTGAAGCGTCAACACGCACTTTCCATAAGTAAAATCCACCATTTGGTTCTGATCATTTTTTATTTCAACCTTAACATTTTCAATGTGTCTTTTAGCCAGAGGTAAATAGTACGCGGGGTTAAAACGCTGCGTGATGATATCCCCGTATTCCCCTTGAACGTCGACGGTTCTTAACAGGGGTGCATACACGTCTCCGACCATCTGAGGCGCTACAATATGGGTGTAGCAGAATAAATGATAAAATCCCCCTCTCACATCCGCCGGAAAAGGAGCTGTTTTTTGCTCAAATTGAAACCACTCCCCCGGTTTCATCCCCATCATGCGCGCTAAAGATGAGTGAAAACGTAAGTGAGTCCTTCCTGAGGTTTCAAAATCAAAACGCATCTGAATGTCGTTATAACCCAAAAAGATATCGGATTTAATTTTTCTAAAAAATCCGTTCAGCTCCTTCCTGATCATACCGACGGTACGATAGCAGCCCTCTCTGATCCGCTGAACGTGCACGGGTGATTCTGCGTCCTCAGACTTCATGCCGTAAACGGGGACGGTGTGTGACCCTTCATGCAGAAAGAAAAGGTTTCTGACGCCATTCGAAAAAGGCGTCCTCGTGCGGTACGTTGTAAAAAGTGTGCGGATAAGTTATTTCCGTCAGAGCCACCTCCCATTCTTGATCAAAATCCGGGTGGCTGGGTAAGTCCACACGGAAGCTCGAGCTCTTGTTTTCCTTAAAAACGTCTAAACTAGCGTTAGAAGGCAGTGTGATGTAAAAACCGTCTTTACCTAAAACCCTCATGGTGAGAAATAGAAACGGATCAGGGGGGCGTTGTTATTTAAAGTTTTTTTAATTCAGAGGCCTTGATCCAGCTGTTGAATTTCTCAGGCCAGTTTTTCCAACGAACCAGGATCATCTTTTCTCCATTTCCTCCCCTGACCACGTGGCCCTGTCTTTCACTGCAAAGACGATTCCCCCTTTCTGTCTGTCTCGTCTCTGGCAGTATCACCAGGAATATCAGCCATGCTTATGTTCTTGGAGAAACTTGAGAGAAGTGCATGCAGTTGAGTTGTTTTCCAACTTTATATATATATATATATATATATATATATATATATATATATATATATATATATATATATATATATTCCAGCACCTAGTCTGAAGTCACTAAGCTACAGACTGGGGTTGCAGAAGCCAACCCTCAGTTGTCAGTGAGAGATGCTGCTGTCTGTCGTGACTGATGACAGCTTGTCCTCTCCATAAATGTGCAGGAGGCAGCACATCAGTACAGGCAAGCAAAGATGCAGAGTTTAGCTGCTCTTCATGCATGATTAATCAGCCTTGATTGCATTTTCTAATTTAGGTTTCACGATCTTCCATTTACAGCCACATCTGAATATGTCAATTTACTCAGTTTAAATCAGCAGCTTCTTTTCTGATTCTTCTGTTCTTGAAGATTTTGAAGGTACACATTTTCTTGTTTCATCTCAGTTCTTCACCTTAACTTGATGTCTCCTTTCCTCTTTTTCCTTTGCAGTTTCAGAACTCAGTTTTGTGCACTTTTGCGTCCGGTCTTGATCAGTGTCCTCCTGCAACTTGACTGTATTCAGTTTTACATAAAATGCTACATGTGAAAAATTTTAAACATATTAAATCAGATGCTTCTGCTGCTAAAGCTACAATGATCTATGCTGTAGGGATGGCAGGATAGGTAATAAAATAATAAGATCACATATAAATAGCAGTTATCTACCTCACATAGTGGCTATTAGGCAACTACAGTGATTGGACAAACTGTGACATATTTTAAAGTGTTATCCAATTAGGATTGTTGTCCTGCCCCCTTTATGAAAATGTTCACTTTGCAGTATCAATGACAAAATAAAATTAATTAAAAAATTTTTAAAAGTGTACCGTGGCCTGAGAGGTAAAGATGAGGAATTCTTTAAAGAAATTCCAGGGTCTGCTAAGTGATGTTGGATCACTCACAAAATATAACCAATTATTCATCTACCCATTTCTAACAGCTTCTTAACATTTGGTGAGTGGGAAAGAGGCACAGCAAACAAATCGCATTGCACCAAACAGAGGCATGATTATGTTATTACGGTATTGATTGAATTTTTTTATTTTCCTAACTTTTAGGAGCCTGCTCGCAACTAACTGGTATTGAAATTTGATTCAACATGTTAATGGTAAGAGGATGACTATGGCACAGATAGTGGACAGTAATAATAACAGTAATAGAGAATGTGCAATTATGCCATGTCAATGTGAATTTATCATAAGTCTAATCTAAGACTGTTTAAACCCACTAAGCAGAGGGAATAGGCCGCCATGAACCGGTTTATCAAACCCTCTCTCTTTTGCTTTTAGCTCCATGGAGAAGTATGTATAATGAATGTAATGGAAATTGCAATTATTCCCCTAAACTTCATTACAGTAGGTGAGGTAGGGAGTAGTAAGTTAAATAATATCTGATTACTAGCTAGCCTGGTAATGTCCAAAGAGGAATGTTTTAATCCTAACTTTGAATGTAGAAACTGTGTCAGCCTCTCTTACATGAGCTGGGAGCTTATTCCATAAAACAGGAGCTTGGTGGCTAAAGGCTCTACCTCCAACTGTGCTTTTAGAGATTCTAGGAACCACAAGCAGTCCTGCATTTAGTGAGCGAAGTGTTCTGTTTGGTTGGTAAGGCTCTATGAGATCTTTAATATAGGATGGGGCCAAACCATTCAAGGCCTTATAGGTTAGCAGGAGGATTTTGAACTTGATTCTAGATTGAACTGGGAGCCAGTGAAGTGAAGCTAACACAGGAGTAATGTGTTCTCTTCTGCTGGTTCCTGCTAACAATCTAGCTGCTGCATTTTGAACAAGCTGAAGACTTTTTAAAGAACTTTTAGGACACGCTGCTAGCAAAGAGTTACAGTAATCCAGCCTAGACGTAACAAATGCATGGATGAGTTTTTCAGCATCGCTTCTAGATAATATGTTTCTGATCCTAGAAATATTGCGTAGGTGAAAAATGCAGTTTTACAAGCCTGAGATATGTGAGCCTTAAATGATAAATCCTGGTCAAATAAAATCCCCAGGTTTCTAACTGTGGGATTGGAAGCTATATTTACACCATCCAGGGAGACCATCTGAACAGATAGAGTATCCCTCAGGTATTTCGTTTTTGTCACTAATGCAGGCATGAAGTTTCTCTACGCAGTCATTCTGTTCAGGTTTAATGGATTAATACATCTATGTATCATCTGCATAACAGTGAAAATTAATACAGTGTTTCCTGACTATGTTTCCTAAGGGCAGCACATAGAGCATAATTAGCATGGGTCCTAGAATTGAGCCTTGTAACTTAACTAACTATAGTTAACTTGAGTTCAATGGGAGGAATGTCCATTTAGATTAACAAACTGGTACCTATCAGATAAATAGGATTTAAACCATTGAAGGGCAGATCCTCTGATCCCTATGTCATGCTCTAGTCTCTGGAGTAAGATGCTGTGGTCTATAGTGTCAAAGGCTGCACGAAGATCTAACAGGACCAGAATAAAGATTAGTCCCTTTTCTGTGGCCAGTAACAAGTCATTAGTGACTCTAACTAGTGCAGTTTCAGTGCTATTATGAGGTCTGAACCCTGACTGGAAATCTTTAAAGAGGCTATTGTCCTGTAGGTGGCAGTATAGCTGTTTAACTACAACTCTTTCTAATATCTTTGAGATAAAGGGGAGATTTGATATTGATCTATAATTGGCCAGAATGCCAGGATCTAAACTGGGCTTTTTCAGAAGAGGTTTAACAACTGCATATTTAGAGACTGTGGCACATAGTAGAGAAGTATTTATAATAGTTTAAATGGATTTAGTAATTGAGGGGAAGGTTTATTTAAAAAGCTTAGTGGGGATTGGGTCTAAAAGACAAGTTGAGGTTTTGGAGGATGTAATAAGTGATGTTAATTCTGCTGGATCTACAGCAGTGAAGCAGTCTAATGTTACAGAGGTTTCTATAGATGCCTTTGTTTCTACCTCTTCAGCCTGCACTGAGATAATAGGGATAACTTTGTCCAACATGTCTGCCATTTGAGATTTTTCTATCAAAAATGTAAGGAAATCTTCAGAGCTGAGAGTAGCAGGAATATGTGGTTCTATTGAGCTGTGACTGCTGGTCAGCCTGGCTATAGTACTAAAAAAAATCTTGGATTATTTCCACTCTCTCATACACTTAGGTTTCAAAGGGACAACAGCATTAACTGTTCTCCTGAGGGCTTGTATAGCATCATTAACATAGGGGGGAAAATGGGGGAAAAAAATCGAACACACGGGCGTTGGCGTAGCGATGCAACGCTGAAGCTGGCGTACCTTTAGCATTGGTTTAGTGGCAGCAAGCTATAGCGAGTGTTAATGTAGTGTTGGTTGCTTCAGTGTAGGTATAAGGCGCTCTGCGCATGCGGGCGTCTCTCAGGATCCATGGTGATGCATTTTTTGGGTTAATTCGATATCCATTTCTCACCGTATTTTTGGCCAATTACCGGTTCCGCTCCGGCTACACTATGACAACGCCACATCCAAGTTCATTGCTTCCATGGATCGCTGCTTCAACGGCCGACACCGTTCCAGCAACGCCGTGTCTGCTCGTAAGACGCTAACGACCGCAACGTTTAGTTGCCGCCAGTGCAGCGCTGGCGAAGCAGCGGTGGTCCAGCATTTAAGATTTCTGCGTTGGTCTAGCTTACCCAAGCGTCCATGGACTTGCGTCTAACGGAGCCAAACTTTGACTGGGCGTCGGTGGAGTGGGGCTGAACTTTGCCGGAGCAGAGAATGGACCTCTCCTGCAATATGTTGTGCAGCTTAAAACTTTTGGAGCAGTGGGAGGAACCCTCGAGGAACATCAGCGGTGGCCGAGTGGATGCGCTGTTGCTTTAACGGAAGCCAACTTTTGTTAAATGGTGATGAACGGTCACGAGCGGTGAGGGATTTTTTTCACTGCTCCAGGAACACTCCAGTAGAGTTCAGGCGGTGTGACCCGGCCCTAATCTCTTTTTTATTTATTGGAGCGGTAGCATTTTGTAGAACAAACTAAAAGGTGATTAGAAAGTGATCTGAGAGTGTGGGGTTATGAGGGAGCACACTCAGCTAATCTCTATACTATGAGTAAAAACAAAGTCCAGGGTGTGTTTGTGACAGGGAGTGGCTTTATTTATGTTTTTTTGTTAAACCAACAGTATGTCATAAAGCTGAGATAAACCAGTTTCTGCATCAGTGTGTTGCTAGGTTTGAAATTGGATTTGGTGCATATGCAAAAATATTGTCTTTTGTTTTTCAGATGCAATGGCGGACCCATATGGAATGACAATGGTCATATTTCTGTCTTCTGCAATTTAAAGTCTGATGAAGGCAAATGACCCCCCCCCTTCACCAAACAAATACATAAATAAATAAACACTGCTATCATCTGCAACAGAAACCACATGACTAAGTAGGTTGTGTTGCAATGAGTATTTATTTATTTTTAATTCTCAAAACGTAAGCAATAACTCTTTATGATTAATATTTAAATCAAAGGCAGCTTCCAATGTGTTTCCTGTTCTTTCCATGACTCCATATTCTTTGTTTGTCCAGGACTGTTCTGATGCAGTTTTTCCAGTTATAAACACCCTCAGTGGTTCTTTACTTCAAGCATTTTTTGGAAAAGGAGATTGTAGCTGAAGCATTACAAACTGTTTTTTGGGGGAATACATAAGCCTGTTCTTTTTATCATCTTCTCAATAGCCAATTTTCTGAAGAAATAACAATAGAAACTCTTTCTATCCTGGTTTTCAGCAGCGCAAATACTACCGCACGATACTGGTGCGAAGCCGCTTGTCTCTGCAGATCAGCAGATTCATGTTGATCGCATCAGGAAGCATGTCAAAGAACATAGCAGGTTTTGATAGAGGCATCTCCAGTGTTAATGCTTCAAAGCAGGGGTGTCAAACTCAAGCACCCGAGACCTCAAAGTCCTCCTGCTTGTTTTCCAGAAATCTTGCAGAATTTGATGCTTGTTACCTGGATCAGGTGTGTTCAGCAAAAGGAGCTTTAACGTCAGGTTTGCTGGAAAACATGTAAGACACTGGCCCTTGAGGTGAAGAGTTTGACACCCCTGGTTTAAAAAGCCTTTTTCCACCAAAAGCAAGAGTATTATTCAACCGAAATGTGGCCTGGGCGGGGATTTCCAATCAATGTAATGTAAATAAAACAGACAAACCTCTGCTTTGAGCCCATTTTTCCTCCTCTTTCTTCCTTCTTCCCTTAAAGCCACCCATTAGGGTTTTGCTGCTTTTTCATCCTTAATGATAAATAAGCACTAACAGGAGCACCAAAGCTCCCCAACCCTTCTGGCTTATACGGCGGCAGCATCAGGGAAGGAGGGACACCGCACAGGGCAAAGTTATTGATGAAGTCAACGTTTTTTGTAATTTTTATTGTTGTTTTATCAATCACATTTATATTTTTTTACACGAAATGAGTGATCTGTCAAACTATGATAATGCGATAATGTTTAAAGATTCAATTAAAATAACAATGATTGTGATTTGGTGCCCCTCCAACACATGGTGCTCTAGGCAGCTGCCTAGGTCCCCTAAGCCAATGGCCCTGCTCAGTCTATCTCTAACATGCAGTTCTACAGTAGTGATTAATAATAGGGTTTTACAAAGAAAAAAACTTTAAAATATTATGAATCATCTTCGCATCTTCACTGCATTTCTTCACAGAATTAAAGCTGTTTTCAGACAAAGTGACAAAAAACAGACGTAAGCCAATAAATTAAGGACTGATCAGCCAAAAAAATCCAGAGTGGAGGGAAATCTGCAGCAGAACAACAGTATGATGGCATAAAATTTGTTCTACATGGTAGTGTATTGGTGAGCACTCCTGCGTCACAGTGAGATGGTCTTGGTTTGATTCCCAGCTTGGACCTTTCTGTGTGAAGATTGCACGTTCTCTTTTCGCATGTGTGGGTTTTCTCTGGGAACTCAGGCTTCTTCCCAAAGTCCAAAAACATGTTTCTTAGGATCATTAGTCACTCTAATTGTGTGCTTGTTTGTCCCTATGTGACCCTGTGATGAACCACAAAACTCCCCAGGATCACATCATTGTCCAGGGTGTACCCCACCGTTGCCATTTGATCGCTAGGCAGGCTCCAGCATCCCCGTTACCCTAAAAAGAAATAACAACTTATAGAAAATGGATGAATGGACATGAAAGCCATGAAAAAGGAATGGAACATCATGACACCAAGCAAAACAAAACCCCAAAACACTTCCAGAAAAAAAAAATATTGGTAAAAAGAAAATTTCAATTTTTAAATTCTGATAAGCAGAAACAAAAAACAAAATAATGAAATGATAATTGAAAACAGCTTAAGTAACAAAGCTATGGCTGCCGAAAAAATGAAAAGTAGTATTTTTGTGTAAAAATAAGACTTTTGACAATAACATTTGAAATAATTTTTGGCCATTAAGGAGCTTTTAGTGCAGCTCTCATCAGGCGCATGCACACATAGGGCCCTAGGGCTGCTTGAGCACCTGTCCTTTTTTGCCTCATATTAAAAAGTGCCCAAGTCCCTTATGTTTTTTGTTTTTTTTTTAACATTAATACTTTCCTGTTAGAGATACAAGAAACAACTTCTATTTTACCTTGTTTTTTTTAGTATGAGAGTTTAGATCTGCTGCTTCTGCTTTTGTGGCTCTGATCGGACTCAACCCGGGCTCACACCGCACGGCTCTGGTGAGGCTGCAGAGCAGTCAAGTTACTGCAGGTAACTCAGACTGACTACAGTTTACTTGCGGTCCTGCTGCAAACAGGCTCTGCTGTAAACTTCGGTGACCTCTGAACTCATGTAGGTTCTCGTGAGAACGCGCCATTTAAATATGACCCCGTGATTTTGGAGTATATTCACGGCACATATTTTTTTTTTTGTGTGACTTGTCTTCAATCAATGGAATTACAAAGCTGGGCAAACGTTTCTTAACTTCCTAATCTGAGTGTCAATGTCCATATGACACAAACTCACCATCAAGTTAACAGCCTGTGACATCTCAGCTTCAAATTTGAAGCCAACAAAATGGGTACGGAGCGCCGCAGAGGCCGGACTGGACCAGATACAGTGCGAGTGCCTCTCGCACTTTCATGTCATGAAAAGACTCAGGCGTCCGCACCACAGCCAGACCGCATGTGGTGTGAGCTCAGGACCAGAGCTGCCAGAGAGAGACACTTATGTACAACGAAACAAACGGTTGCCTCACTGAAAACACAAGACAGTGAAGCTACTGTCTTCAACTTGTGAGTTCTGGTTTAACTAGTCACTGATTTAATGAGCTTTAACTTGGTTAATTTGTCAGAAAGACACTCAAGAAGCTTGTTAGTACTTTTGCCAGACACACCCATCAACTAAACGCAGAGTAGATTGTGCGGGAACAGGAAGTTGGGTGGTAACTTTAAAACACCAGATGGATTTTCAGAATAAATGAACAATTTTTATGGCGTGTAGCTTCCTCATGAAGGCCAAAATTTTCCGATTATGCCTAAGTGCGTGTTCAAGAATCGAGGTCTGGAACGATTTTGAGGTTTTCCACCAAAAGATGTATTCCTAACATGTAAGTGCTAATAACAGAGCTCTGGGTCTTCAAAATGTCCCTATCTGCTACAGTCTAAATGGACGTTCTAACACCAGGCACGATGAAGAAGACGCCCTCTGACCCTTGACCCATCAACTTAAACACAATGATTATGGGAACAGTAGGCTGGGTCTTCATCTCTGATTGGTCCTTCGCGCCTCCTTCCTCACTTGTCTTGTAGTTTCTTGTGGACTCTGTCCCCAGATGAACTGTTTTTTTTCCACTGGTCTGTGAATCCCATCCTCCTCATGAGCTGGTTTAACGACCCCACATTCCTGTTGACACTTCTGCTGGCATGCACCTCTAACTGTAATTCTCACCAAAGAGCAGCTTGGTCCAATTAAATAATTCTAACCTCTGTGGAATAATCAGAAATACACAGTATGCTTTTCTAACAACAAATTCATTCAAACTTTTAATCACCAAGCATTTCAAATGAATAAAACCAGATTATGTTAAGTTTTATTGAACTGGAAACTGCTTCTCTTCTTAACTTACTGCAGATGTCAAGGTCAAGATGCTGTCTGTTTGAACCCACGTGGTTTTAGGAGACGACAGAAAAAGGATTTTGTGTCTTTTATAAAGACAGATCTGAAACAAATCTGTGCTTTAATGTAATCTTTTCTGATTAGAATGTCCTCCTTTAAATTCTGCATCATTCAGTTTCACAATCTTTTGTATTAAAATCTTTCCAGTTACAACACAAGTCTGTGTTTGTGTTTAGAGGATCAGGTCCAAAAGTGAGTTTAGCTGTGAATCCTAATACAAGTCACCTTGGGTTCAGCTGTCAGGAACTGGAGGTGTAGGCCCCAAAACGCAGGAAAGTGGTTCGGTGGTAGAAATATAAACATTTAAATAAATAAACTTAAACAGGACAAAAACTACAGAGAAACAAAAAGGAGATAAAGCAGATGACCTGACAACGTAGAACTGAAAACCAGACACTGAGGACAATGAACAGAAATAAAAACAGCTGGGTATGATCAACATGAACCTGATGTGACTAAGAGGAGACAAAACATGACCTAAAACACCAAACTAAACCACAAAATCCTCACAGCAACAGTAAGATAATAATATTAAATAACATTAATTATTATTATTATTTAATCTTTCTGGGGATAAAGGTTGTAGGAAATCTTGGTTCAAAATGTTACCATGTATATTAAATTTGATTAATGTTGATTCTGCCCACAGCACAGTGGCAAATAAAGAACCTTGTGTTTTATTGCTTTGGATGTCTTCCAAATCTATGATAAAATGAATGAACTCATGTTGATGTTGTTCCTTTCTACTTTCTTGTTCCAAAATCAGTGGGGTTGCTCTGTTTAAAGAGCCACTCCAATGAAAATCCTGTTGTTGTTTTTTGTTTTACATGTTCTTGTGGAATTTTTCTCATAATGCAGGACAGAAATAAATTCAGTTTAACATTGCCTTTAGAGTATTTCTTTATTCAGAGCAAACATAAAAATGTTGGTTACATTTTAGCACTTCCCTTTAGGTGTTGCCACAGAGGAACAACTTCCACGTCTGGTAGCTAAGAAATTGCTTGCCATTTTTGTCAACTATAAGCTAGCTGAAAAGAGGGTAAACTAAAGGATGTCAGGGGGCAGGGGAAGTTTTACTCCCCACAATAGTCCCGCCCACAACTCAGAGGTGAATTTCTAATGAACTCATGCCGCTGTGCAGAAACTATGTTCTAGAAAGTGACACATTCTTAGAAAATGTTGCTGAAAAAGAGCATAGTCATAATTAAAAAACCACTGGAAACACTTTCAAAATAGATCAAAAGATGATTGGAGTGGGACTTTAAATTGTTTCTCTTTTTATAATTTCAATTAAACTACTAGCATTCTTATCCATCTTTACTTGATGTGTTCATGGAATAGAGTGTACACATGAGTGATGTGGGGCCCCCAAAAGACATTTAAAAAAACATTTTAATGTACTTATAACTGCATGTTTTTTTGAAATGACAGGAGTAAACATTTTGTTAAGAAAAAAGCTGACATTAGATAACTTTATGAGATATTCATCATAGGGATCCTACGCAGCTTGGGCCCTAGGAAATTGCATACCTTGCTTAATAGTATGTCCGCCTCTGACTGAAATCCAAGGATTTCCTCTCAGGAGTTTCTGCCTCTGAGCATCATGTTAGTGGGAAAAAATGATGAATTACCCCTCTTCTTACTATCTCTATCCTTCTCCCAGCTTTCTGCCTCCTCTCTTTCTTCATCCTCCTCCTCTTCCTGATGTTGCTCTGTAGGGAAATGAAAGTGCCTCCTGGTTGCAGCATCCGCTTTGCCCTCATTCAAACTGTGTTGCAGAGCTGTTGTGCTCATGTGGGCTCTGAGACTATAAGCATGCTTGGGCAGGTCATTTTGCACTCTGCACACAAGCTTGGAGCACACTGATAAGCTGTTTGCAAAAACTGGCAATTAAAAGTTGATCAGGCTGTCAATTCAAATGGAATGAAATGGAACCAGAAAGTAATTAAAAGGATGGCATGAAAATGACAACAATTATATCTCTTAGCTTCCCATTACCTATGCACAGTAGAATTTAATAAAAATTCAGGAGCTCATTGGGATTCACACTGTAATCAGAAGAATACAAATTATTTGCAGAAAAATAGCTCTATGTTTTTGGTCTGTCTGTGTACTCTGTCCATCATTGTCACACCCACAGAGCTGCTGACCAAAGCAACATGTAATTATTGCTGTTGCATCATTAGCTTAGTCAATGTGGGTCCAATTAGTGCATTTCAAGTGGCTGTCAGATTGACAGAATATTCCCAGTTCCCCCAGTCTGCCCATATGGCCGCAGGCTGTCTTTGCACTGCGTTTATGAACTGTTTGTCTATTTGCATCCCAGTCATCACCGACCCAACACAGGATGATAGACATCTTGGTCAGTTCTTGTTTTCTGGGCAAACAACTGGCACTGAAAAGGCATGAAAACAATGTTATTTAAATTTTTCAGCGACTCCTCACAGTAGTCATTTCCAGAGATTTGGCTGAAGTTTTTAAAGATGGCCTGTGAAAAAACACTGCCTGTTTAAAGGCATTTTGTACAATTTGCACAACTTTCAGTTAAAAGTTGCTATTTGTTCAAAACTAAAAGAGTACAGTAGGTTGGAACATTTTTAGTTTTGGTGATTTTTCTTTCTTCTGGGATGAGTTTAAGAAAATATTATAACGACCCTGCATAATGCATTGTGGAAAGTAATGTTTTTTTTTGTTTGTTTTGCTATGGTTTGGATATTTGCTTGTTTAGATATGAATCCGTTTTGGTTGTTGCTTTGTTTGCTATTGTAGTTGTGATGTTTGGTTGTGTTACTGTCATTTGCCCCACAAGTTGGTGGGTTTTTCACAGGGGTCATGTTACACTGCAAGTCCCGTGCTATAGTGATGGGCAGATGAAGCTTCATGAAACCTTTCATCCAACTGGTTCATTCCAGTGCAATGCTTCATGAAGCTTCATTTGCTCTAGGAGGTCATCTAGTGCACACAAGATATCAGTTGAATTAGAAGAGGTTTTTTTGAAAAGAAGCCCAGGAATAAACATGTCAGCAAAATAAAGACGTTTACAAAAATGCTTTCTTCGTGTATGTTTATGAATTGATATAAAAAAAAACTCTTATTGCTCATTCACAAAGGAAAACTAGGAAATGATGAAAATGACAATTTAAATTGAAGTGAGAGTAGGGACGGCTTCAGATTTTATAGGTGCTGGTGCTGAACCGGTTCTTTAAAGGTGGGGTTTGTGTAGGTCCGGGGGTGGGGAGGTGACCTTTTCTATAAACTAATTTGCTTGTTATGTCATATTTTTCTTGGTGTAATGAGCAGTTTTATTATACACCAAGAATGAAAAGAGGTAAATAAATGAAGACTGATGAAACGGTTCTGGTCTCTAAAGGTGGAACAGCTGCTTCAAAGATGAAAAATCAAATCAAATAAAGAGGCAGTTTTTCCAGAAGCACATGAATGTGATAAAGCAGTGTAACAGGGTAAAGGAGAGCACATGAATGTGATGAAGATGTTTGATTTCATTCTTTCTGTCAGTCACTGCAGCTCTGCATCTCTGTCTTTATACAAGCTGAAGTAAACACGTGTTTCACCGCTCTTTGTTTCCCCCTTTTGGACTGAAGCTCCACACACCCTCACGACCACAGACATTCAAATGAGTCCGCCCACAATTTTATAACCCCTTTCCTTCTGATTCCTCAGTATTGTGGTGTGTGAAGTGTGAGTCAGCTCAACATCCTTCTTCCTAGTGTGACAAAGGCGGCATTTGTGTTGGGTTTAAAACACAGTCTTTGAACTAATAAAAATCCATAAGAACCAGGGTTCACACAAATGAAGAGAGCAGGTTTCCTTTTTCCAGCTATAGCAGGGAGAGATACGAACAAAGTGCTGTTCTTAGCGATCTCTGCACGAACTCTGACTGCCGCTGCCTTTATTCAACACATATTCAACACAAGGTCAAGGTGGTTCACACAATTCACAACTGTCTGTTGGCATGAAGAGATACAAAAGGAATTTTTAGGAGTTAACCTCGGCATACGGAACTTTGAGGAGTGACCCTCCTCAAGGTCCCTCTAGGTGCTGGGAAAAACACAGTAAGCTTCTGTTTCAAAAAACACACACACACACCATTTCTTGATTAATATACTTCAAAACTTAAGCTTATCTTACAATTTGCTCGTATCAGCCTATGTCAGGAGTCAGCGCTCTGCCTCCTCCGGTCACCGGCAGGAGCTGTCTCCAGAGTACTGACAGCACTCAATCTCCCAGCAACCACAGTGCACTTTCCCGAGATCCTACTCAGTTGTCACACATCAGCTAACCAGCCACAGGACTCTGCTCAGGGCCGCGCTCAGAGCGAAGTATTGTTCTTGCCTTTCTGCCTACATACCAAGCATTATTACTGGATCTGATCTTCTGACTCTGACCTTGATTTAGTTTTGTGGACTTTTAGTCTGAGCTTATGCTCCTGTCTGACCCAATTAACCTGCTGCATTTAGAACCAGCATTCTGCCCGTTTTGTGACACTACTTGAGTTCTGCTCCATGTAATACTTCACAACTGTCCAGCCATGGTATCCACCACAATATACTGTAAACCAGAGAGACGTGAACATGATTTCAGAGTGGCAGGGGGTCAAAGTTATAAAAAGATAACAAAAACATGTTTTGTTTTTGTTTTGTCTTTGAAACAATATAGCAATTAGGTTAATTTTAGGTTATTAAAATTTTTTAATAAAATCCTGAAAGATAACTGCTCATCTATGAGACCTGTGTAGGTGAAAGTGAGTAGACATTTTTATACGTAAACAAATTATTGTCATCATGGGTTCATTCATTCTTTATTATAGACATGGAAATCATCCAAAGCAATAAAACACTGGAGACTCTTTATTTTGGCATTGTGCTGCAGGCAGAATCAAAATGAATCAAGTTTAACACAGATTTCCTCCAACTTTTATCCCCAGAATGCTGAAAATGTCTATAACATTTAATGTTATTATCACACTGTTGCTGTGAGGATTTTGTGGTTTAGTTTGGTTTTTCAGTGGAGTTTTTGCTCATGTTCTGTCTCCTGTCAGTCACTTCAGGTTAACGTTGCTCATCCACAGCATTTTTCATTTCTGTTAATTGTCCTCAGAAGTGTCTGGTTTTCACTTCTGCATTGTAAGGTCATCTGTTTGATCCCTTTTTAGATTCTCCATGGGTTTTTGTCCTGTTTTAGTTTATTTATTGAAATAGAAATTATCTTTTACAAAGGAGCCCTGTTAAATGAAAGACAAGAGAATCTTATTTGTGCAAAGCGGTTTTTCCCTTAATAATTTATATAGGATAGAAGTAAAAGGAAAGTAACGAGTAGTGAATTACTGTCACATACGGGCAGACAGCTGGTTCCACTTGCAGCGGGTTTATTGGTATAGACAGGAGAAAAGCTCGACTAAGAGTCCACAAAGATAAAGTCAGAATCCAGGCAAAGGTCAGGACAGGCGGCAAAGAGGCAGATTCAGATACAAATGAGTGCGAAACAAACAGGTGATCAGATCAGGATGAGCCATTCAGTATGTCAGCAGAAAGGCACAGACAATACTTCGCATTGAGCATGGCTGTGAGCAGTGCTCGAGAGTCCTGTGGTTGATTAGCCAATGAAAATAAGGTGGGCGGCATCCAGAAACTGTGTGCTGGGCTTGATGGGAGATTGAGTTCTGACAGTACTCAGTGACTAGAGGAGGAGACAGAGCGCTGACTCCTAACATTTACTTCTTCAAATAGGTAATGAGTAAAATAATTGAATTTCAAATTTGATTCATTCATTTTCTAAACCGCTTTATTCCTTTCGGGGTCACAGGACTGCTGGAGCCTAACCCGCCCACTCATGGGCAAAGGCAGGGGACACCCCTGGACTGGTCGCCAGTCTGTCACAGGGGCCACAATCACATTCACACCTAGGGACAATTTAGAGTAACCAATGAACCTATGAAGCATTTTTTTGGATGGTGGGAGGAAGCCGGAGCCCCCGGAGAAAACCCACACATGCACGAGGAGAACTCCATGCTGTTTAGAGTCCTCCAGCCAAGACTTGAACCAGGGGCCTTCTTCCTGTGAGGCAAGAGCGGTTACCACTGAGCCACCGTGCAGCCAAAGAAAAGTTGGATCCAGTAACATAAAGTAAAGTAATTAGTTACTTTTTTAAGTAACCCTGGGTATAGGCCAGTGTACAGGGATTTTGTAGCAATGTTTTTTGTCTTGTATCACTAACAGGTATTTATTAATAAAGTACAGAGGGCACTGAAGCACCTTTTTAAAATGAGACAAAAGGGGCAAGTGCTCAAGCACCCCTAGTGTGCACACCCCATGTGTGCACATGCCTACTGTAAATAAGAAAGCAAGTATTGCTGTCCCGCAAAATCGGAGCATTGCGTATCTTAAAAAAAATCTCTGATATCAAAGTCAGTGATAAACCAATAAATCAGTAACTGTAACATATAGTTGGTGCACATGGTTATTTCATTTCATTTCATTTATTTATTTATTGAGCACCTTCCACCACCAGCCAAGGAAGCCCAAAGTGCTGTACACAGGGAAAACAGATTTAAATAATTAAACAAAGAGAATAAAAGCATTAAAAGAATAAAACCAATTTAAACCAATGTAAAACTAAAACCAGGATAATAAAAGGACTAGGTTGATGCTAAAACGCTGTAGTGCAGGAATAACTGTTTTTTAAAACTCTCCAAGTGCTTGTTCTCTCTAATTGCTGGTGGCAACTGATTCCAAAGTTTAGGAGCCAGCACAGCAAAAGCACGGTCCCCCCGAAATTTCCGTTTAGTTCTAGGAACCAGTAACACGCACTGGTCTGCAGAGCGTAAAGACTGTGGGGGGGAATATTTTACAAGCAGGCTGGAGAGGTAAGAAGGTGCAACATCTGCCAGGGCCTTAAAAGTAAAAACAAGAATTTTCATAAAAATCAGGAACTGCACCTGCAGCCAATTCAAAGAGGCCAAGATCGGAGTTATGTTGTCAAACTTTTTTGCCCCACAAATAAATCTGGCTGCTGCATTTTGGACCAGCTGCAGTCTGGCTATTGAAGCCTTGGGTAACCCAGCACACAAAGAACTACAATAATTTAATCTGGACAGCACAAAGGCATTGGTGACTAGTGACTGGTTATGCCAAAGGAGAATGTCCTGAGAAGCAGGAGCTATGATGAGAAAACCGAGAAAGTATACTTTGGAAGATCTTGCAAGCATGTGGATGCTTGGACTGTCCCAGAAAATGTAATTTGGATTTTCTCTTTTTGCCAAGCATGAACATTTATTGAAATGAGGGAAATGTGCAAAGACTTCAAAGAAACAAGCAGGTGCTGTGTTGAATAAAGCAGATGAAAACTTGAGGATGACTGAAATGTGGTAGGTTTTGTGTGTTGTTCCAGACTCTCTGTACTGGGCAGTTAGACACCTGCTGCATTCCTTTAGTTTGGCTATTGATGAGGGAATTATTTAAATGTACGTATAAAAGTGTGGTTTGGTTTTAAATATTCAGGCATGAATCATAAATGCTTGTACAGATTTTCTACTCTTTGTTGCCAATACTTGGCCTCATATTTATAGTTAAAAGTGAATTTTTGGTACTTGGCACTTTCAAATTGTTAGATGAAGAAATCAAGTATACATGAGGTCATAATAATATTTGAAAAATCTATTTTTTGTGTTTTCTTTTTCCATAGATACCTTTTCACAGTTATCCTCATAAAAATCCCAGACCTTCCTCACTTCTGCAACAGCTGCTCAAGAAGATGTTCATATTTGTGGCTTTCATACAGTACCTCCATTGATGCACTGGTGAGGCCTGGGACAGAAAATTGCTCCTGAGCTTTCATTCGTCTATGTAAAGTCAGGGAGATCACGTTGCCTTGGGATCTTGATGTTGCAGAAAACACTCTGGTCCTGCTGGAGCACCTTGTCTGAAAAGATTGATTTTATCGTATGCAGATAAAACATCTGCTCAGCAAACAGTAACTTCATTCTAGCCAGTTGAGCTTTGCAGAGTTTCTACAAGAGCTTTTCTCTGAATTCACTCTCTCTGTGATTTAAACCTGTCCTTTTCAGCAAGCTTTCATCCTGTTAACATCCACTAATTCTTGGCAGGGTCATTTACAGCCACAAGGCAGCATTATCTAGAGTCCTCAGATATTTGGCTGTGATAGAAAGACACACAAACACTTTACCAAGCTTATCGTGGAGAAAAAAAAGAGAAAATACGCTCTTTGGCTTTGGATTTGTCATAAGAACTTCTTCTAGAGTCTTTCAAATTTTATCACTATAATGAAGATGCCTGCTTTCCTCTCAGTGTAAGAGTCTGGCCCAAGGCACAGTGAATTAGTGATGACATGTTATTACTGACAGATCTGCTGCATTCTAGCAACTCATTCCAAGCCACAGAAGAGTAATGTGGTTTTCTCAAGCGCAGATCTTATTTGGTTCAGGAAAGCATAGCAGGACCCTGGATTGTTGTGGAATAGACATTGTTTTGAGTTTGCCCTGGAACTATATTTGCTGTTAGTTCAGTGTGATAAATCTAAACAAACCTCTCAAACCACAAAGGTCTGATGTGCTTGATGCCCTCAACAGAGGTAAACTGTGTTCTCACACAAGACTGGGGGAATCTACAAAATTAAAACGGAAATATTTTTACATTTTTTTTGAGAATTGTGGAACCTTGTTTAAAAACAAATACTCCAATATGTACTTCATAATGTATTTAATTTCAAACTTAAACATGACAATGTAAACAACATATGGAACATCAGTCCATCCATCCATCTTCTTCTGCTCATACTGGACCGGGTCGCGGGGGCAGCAGTCTCAGTAAAGATGCCCAGACTTCCCGCTCTCCGGCCACTTCCTCCAGCTCCTCTGGTGGGACCCAGAGGCGTTCCCAGGCCAGTCAAGAGACATAGTCTCTCCAGCGTGTCCTGGGTCTTCCCCGGGGCCTCCTCCCAGTGGGACATGCCCGGAAGACCTCTCCAGGTAGGCGTCCAGGAGGCATCCAGACCAAATGCTCGAGCCACCTCAACTGGCTCCTCTCGATGTGGAGGAGAAGCGGCTCTACTCCAAACTCCTCCCGGGTGATTGAGCTTCTCCCTCTTTCTCCAAGTGAGCGCCCAGCCACTCTACGAAGGAAGCTCATTTCAGCCGCTTGGATCAGGGACCTCGTTCTTTCGATCAAGACCCAGAGCTCATGATCATAGGTGAGTATTGGAGCGTAGATCGACCGGTAAATTGAGAGCTTTGCTTCTGGCTTAGCTCTCTCTTTACCACGAAGGACCGGTACAGCGACCGCATAACAGTGGACGCAGCACCAATCCGCCTGTCGATCTCACGCTCCGATCTTCCCTCACTCGTGAACAAGACCCTAAGATATTTAAACTCCTCCACTTGGGGAAGAAGCACTCCACCCACCCAAAGAGGGCAAACCACCTTTGAATCATCAAACATCAGTACTGATCTTATAAGGAAGACAAATTGACCCCATTTGGTATTACAGATAATTACTGTTTTTTCTTCCTTACAAACACAAATGCTGTTTCTGTTTCAGGTTGAATGGTGGGCTTTTGTGTCTGCACATGAATGTCATCCAGTGTGGTAACTTGTTTTTTCCAGACTGTTGCTGTTTCTTTCCACAACTGGTTCAGTTGCACATCTGCAAAAAATGATAAACACAAAGTTTTCAGTCATTTGCAACTTTCATAAAAAAGGTCACTCTAGTATTTAATGTGCCTCTCATCTGATCTGTCCCCCCTTACAGACTTCATCACTGGTTTTCCGTCTTTCACTGACTTTTCTTTGTTCAAGTGTTGTTATCTGTCTTTCACTTACCATTTCCTTTTTTTTCACTTACATTTTGCTGTTCATTTTTGCCTCTTTCCTTCTCTCACTTGCTTTTTCTCCATCACTCCACTTTCCCCTCTGCCTCCTGCCATTTACATGTCACATCTGCTAATCCTCACCTCTCTCTTCCCCTTTCATTTGCAACTTTCTTTTCCCTTTGCTTAGCTTTTTAAGATGGAAGTGTTGGACCAAAGCAGAATACTGTTTTGTGGTTACAGACTAATCCAGCTACTCAAATGTTGCAAATCAAGTTGATTGAAATGCTCTTTTCTATTTTCCAATAATGCTTGATGGAAAGCAGTGATGTTTCACCTGCCGTGGTCCTGTATGTGCTGTCCCCAAATCACTGAATTCAATCGGGACGCTCCATGTTGTTGTGTTCCTCATTGGACTCATGTTCACCTCCTCCGTCTGCTGCTTTCTTCTCCTCATTACTGGTTCTATCTAGGTAATCTGTAAACAAAGTGTAACAGTTTAGATGCAGTAGGACAAGAAAGTATTTAGCCAGCTACTAATTCTACAAGTTCTCGCACTTAAAAAGATGACAGAGACCCATAATTTTCATCATAGGTATACCTCAACTATGAGAGACAAAATAAGAAAAGAAAAATCTAGAAAATCACATTGTCTGGTTTTTAAAAAACAATTTGCAAATGATGGTGGAAAATAATTTTGTCACCTAGAAACAAGCAAGATCTGTCTCTCACAGACCTGTAACTTCTTCTGCAAGAGGATCCTCTGTCCTCCACTCGTTACTTTATTAATGGCACCTGTTTGAACTCATTATCTATGGAAAAGACACCTGTTCACAGTCTCAGTCACACTCCAAACTCCACTATGACCAATCTTCAGTCCTGAGCGTTGTCCTGAGAGCGTTGTTCTCCAGGCCTGCAGATACACTCATCTCTACCAGCCTAGACTGAGCAGATGGATGTAGTAAGTTCCTCATAAGGCTCCACCAGTTGAGGTTGTTTGATTCAGGTTAGCGCACCATCACATGTGGCATGGATAAAGAGCAGGACCCTTGTAATCCAAAAATTTAAGAGAAATAGGTGGACTCTGGCAATATTTTTAAAATGATAAAATCCTGTCTTTGTTGTATTTTTAATCTATGTAATAAAATTCAACTCAGAGTCAAAAATAACACCCAGGTTTCTCACATCTTCTGAAGTTTTATAGTTTTTTAGGTTTTGATAAAACAGTCTCTCTTGTCATCAGAACCGATCACTAAAACCTGTTTTGTCCTGGATGAGCTGTAAGAAATTCTGTGCCATCCATGACTTTATGTCTGAAATACAGTTTAAATGAACGTTTACTGACTGTATCATCAGGAGACACTGCGATTTAAAGTTGTGCATTATCAGTGTAGCTATGAAAACAAACCCCATGCGTCCTGATGATGTCCCCAAGTGGCAGCATGTATAGATTAAAAAGTAGTGGTCTTAATATTGATCCTCAGGGCATTTGAGGAGCATATATCCATTTATTCATTTTTCATACCTGTTTTGTTCCTTTCGGGATCACGGGGCTGCCAGAGTCTAACCCGATTACTCATAGGCGAAGGCAGAAGAACACCCCTGGACTGGTCGCCAGTCTGTTGCAGGTGCAATCACCCATGCACACTCACATCCACACCTAGGGACAATTTTAGAGCGACTAATTAACCTGTGAATGCATGTTTTAGGAAGGTGGGAGGAAGCTGGAGTTCCTGGAGAAAACCCACTCATACATGGGGAGAACATGCAAACTCCACACAGAAAAGTCCCCCATTGATGACACTGTTTAGAGTCCCCCAGCTGGGACTTAAACCGGGGGCCTTCTTGTTGTGATGCAAGAGCGCTAACCACTGTACCACCGTGCAGCTCAGCATGCATCCTGTAACGAGGACGCGGAGGCTTTTGGATCAATGTGCAAGGAGGTAAGTTTTTCTAAAAAACAAAACAGGCAAGGGCAAAGACAAGACATAGTCAAAAGCCAGGCAGGAGTCAACGGGCATGGAGAGAGACAGGGAGTCAAAGAGACAGGCAAAGGTCAAAACACCATGAGGCAAAACAAGAGCACAGGAATGGTTGAAAAAAACCTAAAACTTCACAAGGTGCAAAGTCTAGGCAGGGCATACATCTATAATGAGGCTGATGAGGAGATGAGACCCAGCTGATGTGGAAGGGTCAATATTCAGGAGAGGACTCCCCCTGGTGGTCGGAGGTGGAGCCGGATGGCTGGGGCCTGTCATATCCATATTTATGTAAAATCTTTGGTCTGTGAGATAGGACTAAAACCCATTTAGAACAGTACTGTAGAGCCCCAGACTTTTTCCTGTGAAATTGTAAGTTGGATGCTGGTCGATAGTGATCAAAGGTGTTAGAATCTAAATGACTCAACTTCAGAAGAGGGTTCACCACTGCAGCAGGAAAGACAGCAGTATCTCAGGTCAGTATAGCAGGTCGGCCAACGATCGAAACTGGGTTCAAGGAGCGGTTCAATCCCTGCTCCCTTCAGCCAATCATTGCCATGTCCTTGGGCAAGGCACTTAACCTCCTTGTCTCCTGTGTGGGTCCACTGGTGTGTGAATGTACCGTTGATGGCACCTGCTTTCAGCCACGCCTCTGTAGGTCTGTCCCAGGGCAGCTGTGGCTGCATCAGTAGCTTACCATCACCAAGTATAAATAAAGTGTGAATGAATAATTTATATACACTGTAAGTGCTTTAAGAGTGTAGAAAAGCGCAGAAAAATCCAATCTATGATTATTATTATATTAAGACACCAGTCTGAAGAGAGTAATTTACTATTTTTAAAAGCTCAAACTCAAAGAACTCATATTTGTTTTTAAAAGTGATGTAGGGATTGGGTCTAAAAGTGGCTTTAACTGGGAGAAAACTCGATCAAGTGCCGCAGCATCAACCAGGACAAACCTTCCAGTGTTTCCCATGATAGATACAATGATTTAGAAGAGGGCTGCTCATCCTTGGTCCTTGAGATCTACCCCCCTGACTGTTTTCCAGATCTCCAAGCCCTGCCAGCTTCTGATTATTTCAGTCAGATGTCTCCACATTCTGATTTAATGAGACACACCTGGTCCAGGTAATCAACAGCAAGCTGTTGGAGAAATTGTACATACATTTATTCTACTCCTTACTATATTTTGTGGTCATGAAGTATGCTTGTATTTTCTGTGTTTTTGCCTTTGCCTGTGCATGTGTCTGCAGGAGGAAGGTCCTTGATGACTCACTGAGCAGAAATGCAGAAGTGTTAACTACATCCAGCTGTGACGTGCGAGGACAGAAGGCTTAGCTTGATAAACATGTCGTGGTGATTAAAAAAGGAACATGCAGATAGTTTCAACTGGAACATTTAATCGCACCCTTTCCCTTAACAGTTGAGACCTTGTGTAACTAGGGCATTCCTAACTGAATAAAGGCTCGGAGAGAGGAGACTGTTTTCAGAGTGGGTTTGGAGATTGTAACTGAGCAGTCTCCGGGCACTCTCCTTGCAAGTAAAAATTACTAATTTCTCTGTGTCTTCTTTGTGCAGGTTGTGTGATACAAATGTTGGTTGCTAAACCTAACACAAGCAGTGCAGGGAGAGCTGCAAAACAGGCAGGGTGGTAGATCGCAAGGACCAGGAATGAGCAGCTCTGCTTTAGAATCATTAAAACCAATATCTTATTGAATTATAAAACTAGATCCAATAACATTGATTTTACTCCTGAAATGGTCTTCCAAACTCTCATATGTAGCATTTGATGCTGGCATGGAGGACCTCTGACAATCTCTATTCATTATAGACTCTGTTGTATTGAAAATAAATTTGGGGTTGTTTTTATTTTGTATAATTAAATTTGAGAAGTGGAGGGTTCTATCTTATTTTACTGCATTGTTGTACATCCTTAGTTGTTCCTTAAAGATCTCTTGATGTACAGCTAGTTACGTTTGTCTCCACTTTCTCGCCACTCTCCTGCATCCCAGTTTCATGACTCTGATTCTTTCATTTCTCCATGGTGCTGTAGCTATGATTTTTCCAGTTTTTGTTTTAAGTGGAGCTACAGCATCAATTGCTGTCCTTAATCTATTGTTTACATTTCAACCAAAAGGTCACATGATGCAGGTAAAATCTAAGTGGGAATTTGATCTACAATATAGATAAAATTAGGAGTCACATCATGAATTCAAAGTGCTTAACATAAAACATGAAAGAAAGAAAACAATCAAAACATCAATGGTGTGATCATTAAAATAAGAGAGAAATGAATTTAAATCAAACGTAGATAAACTTTTGACTCCAAATGAATCAAATACAGCTGAGAACAGGTGGGTCTTTAACTGGATTTAAACACACTGAGTGTTTCAGCTGATCTAAGGCTTTCTGGAAGTCTGTTCCAGATCTGTGGAGCATAGAAGCTGAATGCAGATTCTCCATGTTTAGTTTGGACAGAAAAGTTTAGGTTCCTACATGAGTGCAGATGGGTTGACGCTTCTTTTCTATTTGGTATGGTGTTAATGGGGTGAAGATATATGACCGTGGAGCTGGTGGATCTGGATTGGGGATGTTTGTGAAATTTGCTTGTAATGTGTACTGAAATATGTTGTGTGATAGATGTGGTTTTAACTGGAGGTGGATTTTGGTGGTGTTCCAGTCAGTTAGTGAAGAGTTTGGTGTAGTGTGAGTTCAATGTTCATGGATAGAAGATGAGAACCTTTTTTATTTTAAACATTTTGAAGCCTACAGTTTCAACCTCATCATGTTGGTCACAAACCACAACCTTCTTGATTGCCAAATAGCTCTGTATTTTCACATGAAGATCTGACATGGTGAGAGTCTGCTGGAAAAGCATGACAATATACATTGGGCGCTCAGCCTCAGCCAGAGAGAAAGTGTCAACTTTCTACTTACATATATAGCCTTATCTCAAAGTGAAGACAATGCCATCCATCAGTCCATTATCTTCCTCTTATCTGGGACGGTGGAGCAGTCAAAGCAAAGATGCCCAGACTCCTTCTCCCCGGCCTCTTCCTCTAGCTCCTCTGGGGGCACACCAAAGCGTTTCCAGGCCAACAAAGTCTTCCCAGCATGTCCTGAGGGACATGCCCGGAACACCTCTCCAGGGAGGTGCTCAGGAGACCTCTGGACCAGATGCCGAGCCATCTCAACTGGCTCCTCCTGTTTTGCCAGTCGATCTCATGCCCCGATCTTCCATCACTTGTGAACAAGATTCCAAGATACTTAAACTCCTCCACCTGGGGAAGGAGCACTCCACCCACCCAGAGAGGGCAAACCATCTTTCTCCGGCAACGTCGCCCGGATTGGCATTACTGGGGCCCCAACCTGGAGTCAGGCCTGGGGTTGAGGGTTGTAGGCGAGCACCTGGTGGCCGGGGCTTCCACGAGCCCCGGTCGGGCACAGCCCGAAGTATTGACGTGGGATCCCTCTCCAGTGGGCCCACCACCTGCAGTAGAGCTCGGCAGGAGGCCGGACAATGTGATGTGGGTGGTAGTCGAAGGCAAGAGCCTCAGCGGCTTAAACCCCAGTCCTGGAACTTAGCTACATTAATACCGAATGCTAAAACTGAAGATTCTTTATTTTTGTTCTTGTTATTTACCATCTGCTATTAGTGCCATATTACATACAGCTTCCTATGAACATGTTTGATAGAAGATAACTGTATATAGTACCTATTATATTGTCACACTCTATATAACCATGTAAGCAGCTAGGAGTGTATTGTATTCCCCTTTACTATTTTTCTTTGTTTTAATCACACCCACACCGTGACTCATTTCCTTGATGCATGAACTATGTAACCCTGTGTGTATAAATGAAGGAACAAGGAACTGCTCCTGAGCTCTTCTGCACAGACTTGCCCTTGTACAAACTACTTCTCGTGTCTTGTCTCATCTGTCCTTATTTGTTGCAGGTCTGGGGCGATTTCTCCAGGTTTCTCCTGACAGTGTTTGAAATACATTTTCAATACCAGTATTAGGCTACTAGAAGTTAGAAGCAGGGGAAAGTATAGTGCACTGTTGTTAGGTTTAAACAACCAACATTTGTATCACACAATCTGCACAAAGAAGACACAGAGAAATTAGTTGATTTTGCTTGCAAGGAGAAAGGGTGGAGACTGCTTCCAGTTACAATCTCCAAACCCATTCTGAAAGCAGCCTCCATTCTCCGAGCTTTTTATTAGTTAGGAATGCCCTAGTTTACACAAGGTCTCAAACTGTTAAGGGAAAGGGTTCCAGTTAAATGTCCCAGTTGAAACAATCTGCATGTTCCTTTTTTAATCACCACGACATGTTTATCAAGCTAAGCCTTCTGTCTTCGTACGTCACAGCTGGATAAAGTTAACACTTCTGCATTTCTGCTCAGTGAGTTATCAAGTCCTCCTGCAAACACATGCACAGATAAGGCAAAACACAGAAAACTTCATGATCACAAAATATAGTAAGGAATAGAATACATTTATGTACAATTTCTCCAACAACTGTGGTTCTGTCTTCTGTAACTTCTCTCCTGTATTCTTTACCTAGTACCATATTTTAATAAGTTAAGCATGCCGTTGTTTGTTGCAGTGCGATTCATATGTTGTTCCTCTTCCCCACTCCCTGAAGAGATTACAGGTGAATTGTCTGTGCTCCTGTCTTTTGTTGTGGACCTCGCCTCTGGCTCGTCTTGGACCCCCAGCTGTTCCTCAGTTCCACCTGAAAAAAGCCCATCTGCTGCACTATTCAAACATGTAGTTGTAGAGTTAGATAAGCTAATTTAACAGTTCTAGCACATCACCTGTCCATCCTGGGAGAGGATCCCTCCTTCATGTGGACATCCCTGAGGTTTCTCATTTTTTCCCAAGATAGAGTTTTTATTTTTGGAGTTTTTTTTCACCAAGATTGAGGGTCTAAAGGCAGGAATGCCAGTTTAGCTTAGTTAAATTTATCTACCAGCTGTTGTGTATAGTTTACAAGTGACTTTATGTTCTTCTGTATAAATACCAGCAGAAAGAAGCAGAAAAATACAAAGGTTATTCATAAAAAGAGAGAAGAAATATAATTTCAGGAAAAAAGGTCAATGTTTAAGACACGTATAAACAAAAAAATGATTTTGTCTATCCATATGTGGAGCAAGCCGGTGGAAGAGAACCAGTTTACATTTAAAACATTGTCCAAACATAAAAAAGTTTAGAAAAAATATTAAAATATGATTATTGACAAATACCTGTATGTACATATACAAAACATAAATAAATTGTTATATTTTTAAAAATATCGTGGGGAAAGTATTTAAACGGAACAAAATGACAAATGAGTGTCTGATTTATGAAGTTACATTGTCCGTCTGTAAAAAAAAGTTTTGCTCTTGCACAACAGATTTGTGCATTTGTGAAAAGATGTTGTACTTGTAAACAGAAATTGTCTGACTGTAAAAAAGTTTAGAGATAAATTGTGTTTCTATAAAAAAAACTGTAACTGTAAAAGGACGTGTCTGTAACAAACGTAGGTACTGTAAAAAAAAAAAACTTTCTGTAAAAAATGTTTTAATCAATTGACAGCACTATTTTTTTTATCTTGTCATATTTTTTCTTTAAAGCACATCTTCAAAATATATCAATGTCTGACAGCTTTTTGTTAATTGCTTTTTCAATCGTAACAACTTAGTCATAACTGCCTTTAAGGCTAGACTAAAGGTATCTGAGAAATGCAAGAAATACAAAGGTTGTGGACTGCTTGCTGAGCCTGTGGGGCAAAAGTGTCTGTGCAGATTTTTTTACAAGCATGTTGCGAGCGATAGGTTGCAGGGGTGAAACACTTGAGACGGATTCTTGCTGTATGGCTTTTTCCTTTTTTGATGACCATTCTAAAGAACAGTTGTGACCAATACTTTGGTTTGATGTAAAGACACTGTAGTTCACCTGTATGTCATAAGTCCCTGCAACTTACAGTAGCCTTACAAATACTTCACAAAAGGTTTATCTCGTGCAACAACTGTACATTTCATTACCAATGATCTTCAAGGGAACTAACTGCAAGACAAACCTGTGTCAGTGTCACTCACACACCTGAGAGTCTGCTGCCCGGTTTCCCTTGGCAACAAGACCTGGGCTCACAGAACAGCAATCATCCTCCCAAGACACAACATTTTTGTGAAAAAAAAACAAAAAGAATACACAATGCAGCATAACCCAAGATTTTATGATGACATGACAAAGAGGTGATCTTCAGAGCATCTTATCACGGCTGTTAGGAGCAGCTGCAAAGCTTCAAAATGCAAGATGGAGGTGAAGTGTGCGTGTGGTGGGAAATCGCCTGTCATTCAACTTGCCCTCTGTCTATCTTCACTATGGCAACAGAGAGTTGGTGATGGCACTCAATCTTACAGCATTCTGATAAGAACTGAAAGGACACAGCAAAGACCCCTCCTCCCCCAACCCACACACAGACACAGTTTAAACCCTTCCACAAGTGGAACTATAACACAGCTGCAACAAAGTCCCATATAACAATAGGCACAAATATTCAGATAGAGATTGACCAGTACAGGCCCTGAAAGTTTTTGGGTTGTCTGGGCCTACAGAGGGTTCTGGAGAGGAGTGGCCAAATCTTAAGAGGAAAAAAAATATTTTTACATTTTTAAATGAAAGATGTTTGTGCTGGGCTGTTTTACCCTTGAGAATTAATGTATGAGTGAAAAAAGTAAAGTAACAAGTAGTAAATTACTTTTTTAGATAGCCAATGAGTAAAATAATTTAATAAATAAATAATCACAGTTTTTATCCAGTAACTACGTCAAGTAATCTATTACTTTTTAGAAGTAACTTACCCAAAAATGTTGGTTTGTTACTGAGTTTAACATCCAAAAGTGTTTACTTTGTGACTTTAACTGCAGGAAAAAAATATTAATAAGCTTAATTAAAACAAAAAATTGTTATTTTAATGTTTAATAAAATATTGATTTTGAAAATCAGTTCACGGTCATCTTAACCACGACAGTGAATCAAAAGCTAGCACTTGGTCCAACACACATGAGAACTTCCAGTTTTCATTTTCATCGTCATTAAATCAGACCATGCCAGTAGCTCGCATAATAATTCACAGGAAGTTGAGAATGGTGCTGGTTGCCAGGGAACAAACAGATCCTTCTTGTACCTGTGTTTGCTCATTTAGCGCCACTGTGTCCGTCTGGTTCCCCCCAACCCCTTGGTCCATGTTCTATCTGGTTCACTTGACTGCGCACAGTTCCTGATCCTGTTTATGTGGACACAACCCTCTCCTTCTGTGCAGGCAGTATACATAACCCCAATGAAGAACTTGGCAGAAGAGATGACTAATTACTTTAGAAAGCATCTGGAGGTGCTGAGCATTACATTCAAGAGCTGACTTTGGTTTGTAGCTCACCACTGGAGAGGTCTTAAAAGGGCAGATGTGCAAGCTGCTTTCACACAAACACACTTTGCGGATCTATCTATCGATCTCCATTCAGCACAATTCCACTGCCTGAAGAGTTCTTCCCTACCCATGTACCTCAGTAGTCTCTGGCACCTCAGTGGATCTGGATGTGACAGGAAGATGTTTCATGAGTGGTGTATCTCTTTTATATGGCTGAGCAAAGGAAAAGGTCCTCATGTCTCCAGGAAAATGATCAGCATGAAAGCGAATCAGATTTACAGAGATTGACATTCACAGCCAGTGTGAATCAGAACAGAATAAAATGTTTTCATCTTTTCTTTAAATCCTGAAATGTTCATCTGTTATTTTCTGTATTTTGTGATCGAATTTTACCCAAAATGAACCCATTAACCATCACCATTCTGTCTGTGATGGAATAAACGCCGATCTCCAATAGACACTGGTTTCTAAAAAACGCTGTCGGCTATAATTTTTTGAAAATGCCTAAGTGCGTGTTCAAGAATCGAGGTCTGGAACGATTTTGAGGTTTTCCACCAAAAGATGTATTCCTAACATGTAAGTGCTAATAACAGAGCTCTGGGTCTTCAAAATGTCCCTATCTGCTACAGTCTAAATGGACGTTCTAACACCAGGCATGATGAAGAAGACGCCCTCTGACCCTTGACCCATCAACTTAAACACAATGATTATGGGAACAGTAGGCTGGGTCTTCATCTCTGATTGGTCCTTCGCGCCTCCTTCCTCACTTGTCTTGTAGTTTCTTGTGGACTCTGTCCCCAGATGAACTGTTTTTTTCCACTGGTCTGTGAATCCCATCCTCCTCATGAGCTGGTTTAACGACCCCACATTCCTGTTGACACTTCTGCTGGCATGCACCTCTAACTGTAATTCTCACCAAAGAGCAGCTTGGTCCAATTAAATAATTCTAACCTCTGTGGAATAATCAGAAATACACAGTATGCTTTTCTAACAACAAATTCATTCAAACTTTTAATCACCAAGCATTTCAAATGAATAAAGCAGATCAGATTATGTTAAGTTTTTTTGAACTGGAAACTGCTTCTCTTCTTCAACGCCTGGACTCTTTTGTTTAAATAAATTCCCCGGATACTATTGGAAGATATACGGTGTGTATCTGTCGACAGATAGATAGAACAGCCTCATTGAGTTTCCTATGAAGGCTCTTAGAGTTCTGTTGACATACAGTTCTCACTGCAAGAAACGTTATAAGAAACTCACAGCACTCTATGAGCGCCTGGCAGCATAAATGAACGAGCTGCTAAGAGATGAGACTCACTCCAGATAGCCAACGAAAGGGCAAACAGTTCTGATCTAGAAGGATCCCTCAAAGGGTGCCGTCCCATCCAATCACTGGCCAATACTCGTCTCTCCACAACATTGAAGCTCATGTCAGGCATCATTGCAATCAAATATATATAGGTGTATACAATTCATGAGCAACGCACAGAAAGACATTGGTAGAGATTCCAGAGGAGTCTTTTACCATTGTGCAAGATACATAAGGAGCGACGGCATATTGGAATGATAAAAAAATAACGAGATACGGCTTAGCAGATATAGTACAGTAAAATGACCATAAATTGCTTAAGTTTAGTCCGATTTTAGAGAAAAGAAAATATTCTGATCATCAGAGAAATAAGACCCAGGTCATGGTATGAATATTTTTGCACAAAGTGCAAGAGATAAACGAGATTTTAAAAAGTTTCTATAAATAAATACACTGACATATAGGAAATGCAATGTATACTTGATGCACGGTTGTGACTTTATTCAAATCCAGGTTGGATTTTCAACCAAAAAGTAATAAATAACGGAACATTAATAATTGGTAAATACAGCTAATAAATCACTGATTAACTTTTGAGTGTTTTTTTTTTGTGGGATCTGGTGGTTTTTAGCTGACTTTCTGGATGAAAAACCATGACTCTATCTGGCAATACTGGTCATCATTTCCATTTTCCCCTTTCTGACAGGTTAGTATGGAGCCAATGAATGTTTTTAGTTACATTTACATTGTTTTACTAGATAAAAGCTCTTGAATCTTTCTCCTGATGAAAAACCTGTCTCCTTTCCAGCCCTCAGCACTCTACATCATTTGGTTAACAGAAGATAAGAGCAATTCTCTCTGTTTTCCTCTCTCCTATTTATCCAACTGAAAATGTTCTCCCATCTGAACTGAGCAGAAGGACTGCACATTTAGAGCTTCTGCCTGCAAACAGACTGTCAGTCATTAACATGTTCAGAAAATCTCCCTACTCCTTTCCCCCACACCCATGTTATCATTCCACATCATCCCGTTTTGATGGCTCATACAGTTACCATGGAAACAAAAGGCTTGGAGGATGCTACCACTCAAAAGCCAACTGGGGATTGATTGTTTTGCTGGGACCTCCTGGTCCCCTTCCTTCTCTGTCTACAGAGGAAATATGAGTTAATAACATTTGAGCAGTGCTGCCTCACAGAGCAATTAAAAAGAAACGAAAGACACAAAAGGCAAAACCCACAGAAGGCATCTTGGAAGTAGTGAACATCCCTGCTCAAATGTCACCTGGTGTGTGAACTTCAAGGTTTTTTAGATGTGTGGCAAGCAAAAGTTCGTTTCTTGAGAAGTTCAATGCTGGAAGCAGGTCAATGTGCTGACCTTCTTGCTGTGGAAGGAACTCATCATCCACGAACCAGTCCTGCTTTTCCACCCAGAGGTAAAACAACACTGAATGAAACTCCAAATGACTTTGTGAATGAGACCTCACCAGAAATGTGCACCTTTATTTCTCACTGAAAGCAACTGAACATCCATGATATTGTTAATCGATTGCTCTAAATCCAGACATAGTGTATCTTTTTTCTTTTCTTGTATGAGAAAAAAGGATTATGTTTAAGTGACCAAATCATCTTTATTTATGGGAACCTCATTGTAGCAATGGACAGCAATGCCTCTAAACTAAAATAACTTATTTCCACTGATGCTATCACACACGTTCTTCGTGTCCAAAAAATGTCATGAACAACTTGTAATAATTGGGAGCATGCACATTTGCATGAAATGACATATTTTAAAGCAATGCACCAAAAGCTAAAGGTCTACAAATATCAAAGTAACCATGAGGGTAAGTGCTGCAGGAGACTTACCTCAACACATTGAAGATGTGTCAACAATACAATAAATGACAATACAGACATTCATTTATAGTCCTGCCAGAAATAAGAAAAACTGCAGACATGACTTAAGAAATGTTTTGGTGTGATCGACAACAGAATAAAAACCACAGGATGACAATAAATCTTGTGCCTATGAGTCCCTGCCTGAAACCACTGCTGCCTCTGCAACACTTAAGAAGTCTGACATCCATCATCACATCGCAAAATCTCTTACAAAGCCAGCTGCCATGCCAACACATCCATTTGCTGTGCGGGTCCTTGAGTAATACATAGTACCGTAATTGTCCTTGTTTGAATTTGATATTCTTGAGTAATTTTTATTCTGGACATTAGGACTTGCTGGAAGCTTCTTAGCATTTCCCCTTTGTGTTGTGGGTGACTTGTCAAACGTGGTGAAGGTCACATGAATTTATATATTTATCTGGGTAATGTGAGCGCTGCTGGAGACTGTCAGGGGGAAATATAATAAATGCAGGTGTTTATATTAAAACTTTTTTCCTGTTGTTTATGTTCAGTCAAATATTTTCTGTCTTTAAACTATTGGAAAAAACGGGTACCTGAATTTCTGTTCATTAGAGAGGGACTGATGAAGAGTCAAACTCACAACTAAAGTGCACAGTAATGTGGACTCTGTGCCAGTCTGATGTGGTAAAGACAGATTTGAATCTGAACACAAAGCTTTCAATTAAGCAATCATTCAGTGTTTGCACCAACAGCTGAGGATTGTGAGTTTAGGACTTTGATCATCTTCTTCTTTTTTTCCATCCCATTCTGCTGTCAAACGTATTCACGAACCCTCAGCATTATCTAATGTGACTGTAACTAAGTGTAATCACTCTGTAACCTACACTTGTCCAGAAATCTGCTGTCCAAATTACACCAAAACTCCCTCATCCCTCCATTCTCAAAGACTTGCATTAGTTTTTTGCCCGTAATTGAACTTGGTTTAAAACTTTGCTTTTAGGGCCCATAATACCATCTTTACTCATTAGCTCTTCAGTCTCACACAGGGAATATCTTTGTGTAACACAGAAAGAAGTAACGTAACAGCTGTGTATCGCTTGGAGGTTAAATCTGAAAAGAAAATGTCTTTGTTTTCTGGTAATTGTGATCAGATTCTCCAAGCAAATTTTAAGAAATTCAGAACCAGAGCTTGTTGATCTGCACAAAAGATACTTATTGCTCCCCAAGGCTTTGTTATCTCTCCACTTCTCTTCACTCTTTCACAATTGAATGTAGATGCTCAACCCTGGGAATTACATATATAAAATAGTCAGACAAAACTGTCATAATGAACACCACAGAAGCACATGTGTTGTAGCATGAACTGGACACTTTCTCTTCTTGGTGTAAAAACAACCGATTGGGCTTAAATGTGTCAAAAATCAAAGAAATGACCGTCTGCTTTCATGATGGACATTCCATCACGAACATATTGTCTGTTAATGATGAAATAATTGAACACGTCCACTCATATAAATATCTTGGTACCACAATCAACCACAAACTCAAATTTCAGTATAACAGTAATACCTCTTTGGTAAATGCCAGAAATGCCTCTTTTTTCTTTAGAAACTTTGAAAAGTCTAATTCCATCTATCCTTGTAGCTTTTTATAAATGCTGCATCAAATCCATTCTATCATTCAGCATTGTTGCTTGGTTTAGTCCACTCAGTCTCAGTAATGGTAACACAATTAACAGAATCCTTCAGATCATTATCATTCAGAGCAAAGAGAGCTACATGGAGTTTTGTTCCAGTGAAACAGCTCAATCAGTGGCATCTTAAGCTTCTTAATGATTATTTGTTCATACATTTTTTATTTGGTTGCTGTGTGTACATTGTCTTTGTTTTACTTAGTGTTTGGTCGTTGGATTGATTTCATGAGGTGCGGCCTCATGGTACAGTGGTAGGGAGATCAACCTCTGATTTGAAGATTGTAGGTCTGATTCCCACCTTGCCCACCCATGTGTTGACGTGTCTTTGGGCAAGACACTGAACCCTGCATTGCTTCTGGTGGAAGAATGGCGCCAGTGCAGTCACGCTCATTATTCAGAGGCAAATTTCTAATGAACTCCTGCTGTGCTGCAGAAAATATTTCTTAAAAATGATACAGACTTTTTGATTTTGGCTGAAAAAGGCATAATCATAATTAAAATATCACTGGGAAGGATTTCCCAATAAAATAAAATATAATTGGAGTGGCACTTTAAAGACTTATGTTTTCTATTCCAAACACACTTAAATGATGCTTCACGAAGCTTCAAGCATTTAGGAATTCAGAGGATTAATCAATCTCACTGCCTTCATTTATTTAATCAGCTAAATTACAATGGCCAGTGAAACAATGTGGTACATTCTGTGCTCTTACTTGTTTGTATTTGTGAATCAATAAAAAAAAACACATTGGCCCATGCTCCATTTACCAGGACTTCCATTCAGATTAGGCAGGAGCTCCAATTAGGAGCCATGCTTTCCTCCCTGAGTATGTCAGTCTCTAATGGCTGCATACATTGATTTGAATTCAAACAGGAGAAGATTTAATGAACTGTTTTTATAGGGGGAGTTTAATAGGAATTTGCTGACCCCTGGACAGGCTGCCAAGCAGTTCACGCGTGATTAATTATGCATTGTAGTATTTTCCTTGAAACGAGTGAATAAAACTGTAGTGGAATTATTCTCACTAAGCAGAGCACTGAGAGGCTGTTTGCTGACATTTGTTGCCGATAAAGTGTTGATGCTGTCGGATGTAATTAGTGTGAAAGGAATGCCAACACAAGAGCAGACTTCCAGACTGCACAACTCAGACAGATGTGATTACGGCTGAGTGACTCATCGTTGCATACATCGTCAAATCCCAGCTGTAATATCAACACACCAAAAGTAGGAGTGATGTTCTGAATGTTCTGTGATGGTATATGGTTGTAGCTGCTCTTGTCTGTAATGAGTAGAGCTATGGGCATTTTGGCAGTGAAGAGTCATGAATCTGACATAAAACAGAGCATCAAGCCATGTTTTATTTTCTATGGTTTTGTGCTTACATGCTTTATGCTAATATTTTTGATTGGATCAACAAATTGTAGCCCAAAATCTGAAAAAAAGCTGTTTTCATCAAAGTTAAAATTCTAGTGGCAGAAAAAGTTTAATAAAATGCCAGAGAGCATCTTTCCACTGAAACTTACTGCTCCGGAAAAAACTGCTGTGGTTGTTCCAGCACTGAAGGATGCTGGCAAGAACAATCCACAGCTTCAGTTACAATGAATGCAGTTACAGCACTGCCCTCTATTTATAGAGATGTTCCCAGAACCTGGAAGAATCTGGTTACAAAAAACCGTCTCTTTTTCCGGCTTTCCATCACAGTTACATTTGTGATATCAAACTTCAACTCTGTCAGGTTAATGTGAGATGGACAGTCCTGCACATGGCAGGAATATAGCGAAACAAGCAGAAAACTGGTTGCTCTAGAGCAGGAGTCTCAAACTGGCGGCCCACGGGCCATTTGCGGCTACCAGGACAACATTTTGCGGTCCCCACCTTAATATGAAAATTGAATGCAGGTGAGTTTTGTATGAATGGCACTGTTACAGTGTTGTGTGCGGAGCTGACCGACCAACCAATCACAGTAGAGTATATGGTTCCTGGGGCATGACATTGACCGGGCCAGTGACCTCGATGGACGGGGAATAATTCTATCTGTAACGGCTGCCAGATCACTCTGAGCATGTGCAAATACAACGTCACTTTCGCTAAAGCATTTAGGGTCAGTGTTTTCGGACATTTACAACTATGATAACATCCTAACATGTTTATGTTAAAAAAGTTTCCTTTAATGTCTGAAAAAGCCGGAGCAAAAGCAGAAGCTTCTTCTATTTCGTTTGACAGCAGTTTACTCCCAAGGTAAGAGGATTTAACGGTATATTTTCTTCTAAAACTGTTCTTAACGGTTAAAGCGGCTGCAGCAGTCTGTGAAATCTCCTTAGCTTACTTCTCTTTCCTGTCGCCAACATTTGAAAAATAAAAACAATCAAACAGCAAGAATGACTCTTAGCTGTGTGTCTGTCATTCTGCCATGTATTGTTGAGATTTTCATTGTTTGTAATGATGACAAGAAATGATTATACAGTGTTGCATTTAGGGAACGTATTTCCAGCACCGTAGTCCAGTCAGGGGAAGCTCTCTGTTGTTGAGAAAAACATACATTGTTGAGATCACAGAATAATCTGTCAGGAAATGCTACTGGGAGCGGATCTTTTTAAAATGTTTTTTATTTACATTTTTTTAAAATGAAAAACAAAGTTTACAATCCTGAAGCAACAAACACATAGTAAATAGAATGTAATATTTGTGCATGTGCACAGACTGATGTCATTGATGAATTTCTTTATTTTTCTTTGATTTCAGGTATGTGTGACATTTGTTCTGATCTCCAATGACCAGCGCTGTTCTTTTACTGACCACAGTTTGAATTCTACTATAGAAATATAGCAGTGGGTGAGTGGCTGCTCTATAATAACTTGTGGCACTTGGAAGCTCTGCTAAGTGTCCAGCAGTAAGAATTAGGCAAGGGATGAGAACCCAAGAAGAACCCGGTGATGGAGGTTAAAGAACTGTAAAATGTAATCACAATCTGGTAGGAGTTAAATTTTATGCGACAATATGGAGCTTTTGAACAAAACAAAAAGGCCAGAGAGAAAATGTTTCCTTCATTTTTATCGTCTGAAATGATTACATTTCTAAAGTGTTAACTCAGAACTGTAATGTGTTTGAACAAAACACATCAACAGTGAGAGAAGCAGAACTGGAAAGACTTTCATGTCTGCAGGTTTACTCCAAGAAAACAAACATGCTGATATTCAGCCATAAGAAACAAACAGTGTTTCTGCATTTTAAATGGTCAGTTTGAATACTCTAATCTGATTGGCTGCTGGGTGCTCTTGAAAAAGTTCTGGCCACAATGTACTACATGTGCAGGCTTCTTCAAAACAAACTTTTCTTTCATGACGCAGGTGAAAACAAGCAGTAAGAGGTGAACTTTCTCTCTTTACTGATGCTTCATTTAACCTATTGTGACTATCAGCACATATCACTTCCTTTGCCGCTGCCAGCCAAGCGCATTGTGTTACCGTGACAACTGGTTGCATTACGTATCAAATAGTCAGTTGTTTGTGAAAAAGCAATTCATACCTAATAAATAACAAGAATAAAGCGCTTAAAATATGAATATTGAATATTTATTTATTTTGTTAGTGACCTCTACAAAGTGTGCATTCAGAACTTCAGACTTAAGGCGTGTGTGGGAGGTGGCGGTTACTTGTGAACTTGGCTACAGATCTTACGTCGCCCAACTCATACCACAGAATAATGCATTTTTAGAATAGAAAATTTGGACCCTTTTATCTGCATTTTCCAGGCATCTGAGGCTTATTTCAGCTGATTGAAAGCAGCAGCAGGATTTCTATCACTTCTGACAACTATCATTTCCTTCAACCTGTTTTCCTGTGACCACTGATCTACAACAACTTCCAAAACTTTTGTAGAGGAACCCTGTTTGTAAAGAAAACTTACTTGTGACCTTCAAGGAAGTTCACTTAGTACTTTAAAAAACAAATACTCTTTCTACAAATGAAAAAAAAAACCTGTTTCTAAATTTGCCAAGTTTCTTTCATTGTGGACCAAATGTCTGTTTCTTTGAGACCACACGCTTTGTGTTGATTAAGGAATACACTTGAAACTGCAGAGAACCTTATAAAGATCTCTGTGGTCACCACGTCAACAACTGACTGACTTACCAGCCAAATACACTCTGTTACATAGAAAAACCTCTGGGGTTTGATGTGATAATATTATATGATGTTAAATGCAAACAGAGAGGAAGTCACATTTAAAACATCAAATAAAAAACATGAATTTCAAAGAAACTTTTTTCTAAGTAACTCCTTTATTGATTTCTATTCAGGTGTTTTCACACCATCAATGAAGTGTTTTTATTTTCTTTCACAGATAAGTTGTTTTCTTTAGAACTGCAGCACAACAGTGTAGTGAAAAAGCTCCAGCAGCCGCATGAGGAGAGCTGTCAATCACCTGGAGTCTAAACCAGCTGAACATGATCACATTTGTAACATTTTTGGATTTATGCTTCGTTTATGTCTGGATTCCGTTCAAAATCGCTTCATGTCCCACTGACCCCCCCACCCCAGCCCCAAGTGCGAGCCAGGGCCCCCCAAGGGAGACCTGCCCCCAAGCTCCAGGCAACCATAGGAGATCTAGAAGAGAGCATGGCAGGGGCTGGCCAGCTCCGCCTAGAGGAGGGACGACCAAGAGAGGTGGGGGTCCCCGAAAGGTGTAGAAGACAGCCCGACCAGGATCTCCCAATGTTGGAATTTAGGAGGGGCCTGGCACCCGGGGGCAAGGACCAGAACCCACTCCATGAAGACACGGACACGCTCCAGGCTCAGAATATGATCCGCCGCTCCTGGTCTTTGCCAGAGAACTAAGAGATCCCTCTCCCTGAGTGGGGAGGGGGCCGCCGGGCCCAGGAGGCCACACCCAAGAGACACGGCCGCTGCTGCTGAAGGCCCTGTTCCCTCCGCCAGGGATGGGGTAGGGGACAGAAGATCAGTAGTCCCACCTTCCTTGTGTATGTACTTATGTGTTTTTTGGGGTGTTTGGGTCAGAGAGACGAGCGGTGTCGCTGCTCAGAGTCTGGACGGTCTCTCTGAGAGCCTGGTTCTCCTGCAGCTCCTGCACCTGCTGCTGGCTGAACTCCAGGGACTCTCGCAGGCCTTGGAATTCATTATGTAGAATCGCTGGCAGATTCAAGCGGCAATCAAGGCTGGAGAGCTTCTTATCTATGGAATCAAGTATGTTGCTGAAGCTGCTGCCCGGAGAGGAGGCAGCCTCAGGAGAGTCTTCAGGGTTAGGAGGAAGGAGTGGTGTTGGTCTTCCCCAATACGAAGGTCTTGTAGCACTCGTCTATGAAGTTCTCCACGTCCTCCAGGTTGTCAAAAACGTATCCTTTTTATAGGCTTTGCTATTATTGTTTTTATTATTATTATTTTAATATGGCGGTAAAAGGGAATAAGGCAGAGATGTTTGTTAAACTACTTACGAGCCGCCAGGTTGAATCCCCTTACTCGTCTCGTCGGGTTTTACTACATCGTCTCGCTCCCACCCAACGTACGGACGTTCCTAACTCTTTCTAACTGTTGTTTATTAATTTTAATATGCGCATTTCCCACAATCCCGCAGCAAAATTTAGGCCCTGAGGGTGTTTGAATCTGAAAATAACAGATATAGAAGACTGAATAAACAGAAAACTGACATGAATTACTGTCTTATTTATTGCTTGATTTCTTTATTTGTCTATGTACCTGTTGATTGATTGAGAGTTTTATTAGTAATTTTGAACAGTACAGTGCATGTTCCATACATATTTACTACCCAAGAAGGGATGTACCAGGTACCAGGCTGCATGCGCGTGCATGTGCTCTGAGGTTGCGCCTGGCCTCTGCCGGACTCTGCCTTCAGTGCTCCCAAGGGAAATTGAGTTTGAGGCCCCTGCTCTAGAGGAATACTGGACAAACCAAAAGCCAACCCACTTTTTATATGCACTGTCTCTTTAAACAGTTGCATAGGGGCTCGCGCACACTCGAGAAGTAACGAGACTAACGAGACTAGTAAAAAAAAGGGGGGGGGGGGTGATCTCTATACTGACTTGTTCACCCTGATTATTAATATTATTAATATTTTTATTATTATTAGCATTATTTTTGCATAAGCTCCAATCAAGTCTAAAATAGTGTTGCACTAACATGCAAAGCAGTATGACTTATCGTTACTCAATGACCTGTATTACTGGTTATTAGTTACGAACCGGTTAATATCTAATGTAAAGTAAATGGTTTGGTCGTGTCGGGGTGGGATTATATAAATTCGCTTCCTCCCACTCCCTCTCAAGCAGTCAATCTTCTGTTGTCTAGTTATCCTATGTTTGACATGACTACTGATGCAAATCTTTGTTGTTGTTGGTTGTGTTACACATGTCTTCTATATTTTCTTGTCTGCTTGAAATAAACCATTTATAATTCAAATCAAATCAAGACTAAATGTGGAAAAAGCACTGCAGCTCTTGTAAGTTTCTGACATACTTGTGAAAGCCTTTAAAATGAAGTGGATGTGTAAATGTAGGGGAGAGTTTCGAGTAGGCTTCAACTTACTGACATGAAATACTAGGTGGATGAGTATAGAGTGTGGGTAGGGACCAATGTAGCGAGGGAGCAGTTTTTTTGGTACCTCCTTCCAAAGGGACATCAGCAGATGAGAGCCACACCTTGTCTACCACCTTGTATTCTGGGGCAGGTGACCTACAACAATTGGCAACAGCGCTGAGCCTCTCTTGGTTCTGCAGCAACTGGAGACGGTACTTACTCCAGGTGCGCCGGCAGGCATCACAAAGGCAGCAGGACCAGAAGAAGAGGCCAACTGTTCCTGGTAGGGAAACAGAGGAGGTTGATAACCATATGCTGCTTGGAGGGGTGAGGATCCGGATGAGTTGATGAAGGTGTTGTGGTTGTACTCAGGTCAGGTCAGCTGTGTTCCCTCTCCCCCTGCTGGTTCTCACAGCTGCTCCTCATCTTCTCCATTACTGTTCATGTTTAAAAGGTGTGCTCTTTGTGTTCATCAGTGTCACAGAGTCTTGTGTGTTTCCTGCAGTTGGTTTTCTGGTCTCTGTTGCCTCTTACATCCTGGATTCGAATCCTTCCTGCTCCTGGGTTTCCTCTCTGACTCCAGCCGTAACATTTTCTTACTGTACATATAAACCAAACCTGTTGGACATTGTAAAGAAAAGGCTGCTTGCAGAAAAGTGCATGAGATGCTGGAACTCAATTGTTATTTGTGAAAAATCAACTTGTGACATAAGTTTTCCTTTCAGATTGGTCAGCTGGAACTGGGGAGTCAGCAACAGCCCCATGGTCTGGTCTGGTTCTTCTGAACTAAGAGTGTGCACAGAAAGAGCTCTTTGTGTATGTACACTGCAGTTTGTCCACTGAGAGAAGCTAAGGTGTGTGAAAAGCCCAGTCAGCACTTCTGCAGTAATATTCGGTAAACCTTCAGATAAATGGGCTGTGAACCGAGTAAACAGCGGTCACATGTCCAGACCACTTTTCAATTACGATGCGGTTAACCTCTGAGGAAAGGTCAAGGAGGTGTCTGCACAGCAGAGCAAGTCATCTCGTCCTTTGCCGTCTGGCTGCAGTCTTCAGCATGCAGCTGCTGTCCACAGATTTTTTTAGCATTTCTCCCCTCCAAGAGTCAGTCTGATCATTGAAACTCTAACATTTCTGCTGATGCTTTTCCGTTACAAGGGCTGCTGCTTCTGAAGGTCTACAGGTCAGGTGAAAGAAATCTAATCTGAGAGAACTATAAATAAATAGAAAAGTGCACTCTCATGCAAATTGAAAGCTTATCTTCCTTTGTTCTCAGTGTCATTTACTCGAGGTAAAATGTAGCGTTTGATGTTGTTCTATTGGAGGAAAAACTGGGTACTGCAATAAATCCACCCCAAAGAGTGTCTCCTGCGCATTTGTAATATCAGCACCATCATTTTAAGTATGTTCTCATGAGCCAGATGCAGAGTCACATCATCGGGAGCCAAGGACACACGCAAAGGAGGAATTTTTAAGATATTATTTTGAAATGTTACTTTAAAGCATGCCATGTGTGGTTGATGCTGTGTGAGCCTGCTAAACGTATTCTGCTTTTATCAGGTTTTTTTTTTTTTTTACCGGCTAAGGCAGTTCTGTAAAACAAACCAGTGACTGTCCTCAGTGTGTCTTCATTTACAAACCAAAATTTAGAAAGAGATGGCATTCTATTTTACCATTTCTGGACAACTATTTTCACACTCCTCTTATGATGATGTATTTCTCACTCATTTTGGCAGTTTGCTTTGCTGGATCATACCCATCCATCTTCTTGCAGCAGCCATAAACAGCAGTCTAAGCAAAGACACCCAGACTTCAATCCCCCCCTGGCCACTTCCTCCAGCTCCTCTAGGGAGACCCCAAGGTGTTCCCAAAGAACATCCCAGAAACACCCAAGTTCCTGAGGAACACCTAGGGGGAAAATGGGGCCCATGGGCAGATCCCTGGTCACCAGAAACTCACCTGGGAGCCCCTGTTACCGACCTGGTTGTAGAGTGAGGCCCCAGTGACACCAATCCGGGCAACATAACCAGACTTTCATCGCTTTTTCTTACCAGGTAAAAATAACACCTCAGAAAACGAAATAAAAAATATGTAACTATCATTTTTTATGTTTTAAAATGTGTCCATGTATAAACCATATAAAACACACATTGTAGTGGTGCAATTACAAAAAGTTTCAATAGTGTAACATTTAGCCTTAGACATTCATTCATTTTCTGAACCGCTTTATCCCTTTTGGGGTCACGGGGTTGCCAGGGCCTAACCCGGCCACTCATGGGCGAAGGCAGGGGACACCCCTGGACTGGTTGCCAGTCTGTTGCAGGGGCCACAATCACACACCCATGGATGGGGAGAACATGCAAACTCCACACAGAAAGGTCCCCCATTGGTGACACTGTTTCAAGTCCCACAGTCAGGACTTGAACCGGGAACCTTCTTGCTGTGAGGCAAGAGCGTAAACCACTGTGCCACCATGGAGCCATAAAAAAGAAAATTAAATTTCAGAATAAAAAAAAAAACAAAAACAGGTCACTTGTCAAATAAAAATTAATTGATGAAGTACAAATGTGACAAGAATGCACAGAACATTTTCAACAAATTTTATTTCAACAGTCTACTCGTGCTTGATGGCATCACATTCTATTTTGTCTGAACTGGTCTGGTTGGAGTATTTTCTTAACTGCGCCTCCCTTTGGAAGAGCTTTGCCACCCTGTCAGCACAAGGATGCACATGCATTTGCAGTCTACGGCAAGGGAAAGATATCATAAATTGCCGGTAAAAGCTTTTTGACCATCAAAAGTGCATTTAATTGCGCATGTTTTAAAAGTATCACATCATTTATGTTTTCTTGTGTTGTTCCAAGACCACTGTTAAAAGCGATGTGTCATCACGTACAAAACTACTCGTTTTAGCGTGGTCAAAACCATGCGTCCAAAAAGGGAGTTTTGTTGTGTCACAGACGTGAGTCGAAAATGCTGTTTTGATTGAATAAAAAGTCAAGAGAGTATCTGCTGGTTAGATGCTGTAGCCTAGTGGAATTAGACTCCAGGGCTTAGACAGACTCTTAGTATCGTTTTCTTTTGATGGCTTTCAGCAGCATCATTGTTTTGATTGTAGAAACTGTTTCTTTTTTTTTTAACTCTTTTTATTTATTTACTTTTTTTTTTTACAAATACGTGTTTCATTGATAAACTATTAAAAGTATCAAAGCAAGCTGTCTTTGTCGCCGACAATTTTAAAAAAAAACGATTTTTGTGGTCGTCAAATTACCTGTAACGCAGAGGCTGAGACAGTTGGATCCATATGCAACAGATTTATTTACAAGAATAAACAGGTAATAAACAAGCTGGACAGGGCGCTGTCAGAGTTCAGGCATAAGTCAGATACAAGGAGCAAGGCAGGATGGCGATACACAGGCAAGGGTCAGACACGGAGAGGCAACCGAAGAAACTGATCAGCCTGTAAGTCAGCGAAAAGCAACACAAGACGTCACATGGAGCCGAGTCAAGGGCAGGCTTATAAAGGGCTGTGACGATGATGATGGGCAGCAGGGTGACGACAGGAGAGGAGGATGATGCATGCTGGGAGTTGGAGTGAGGAAGACTGCCAGAGACAGTCATACTTTGGAGAAGCCTCCCTCTGGTGGCCGGAGGAGGACATGGATGGTTGAACCCTGACATTACCCAACTAACATGATGTTACGACAAAAACACTTAATTCCCATTTAAAAATTGTGAAAAATCTGTCATGATAACCTGATCTCTGGACCCAGCACTTTCTGGGTGGCTGTCTTTCTCAACTGATAAACACTTTGCAATGTTTGTCCATGGCCATTGCCATAATCAGATGGCCAAAGGAAGAGATACAGATCACGGATGTTAATACCCCAAAGCTCCTTACCATACATGGTGGGTTCCATCCCAAATCCAGCACCCTGATACTGTATGCTAGCAGCAAAGAAGGAGGCCGAGGACTAGTGGTTCACTATACAAGATGAAAGTTATCAGAGAATGTTTCAGGCATTGGACAACAGAGCATCCAATGCTGGAGGACAGATACTCATGGGATATGAGGATAAGAGGATTTTTTAAAGAATAAAAATACAAATATTCACCAAACTTGAGAGCAATGATGTTTATGGAATTGAAACAGTACCAAAAAAAACCCAAAACCCAGTTTAGATGGCATGTATACAGAAAATGAAATGACAAATATAACCATAGAATGAAATCCTGGTCTTTAAGATACAATCCTGTCATATTTTAAATGTGCCTTTGTTGCTTTTATTCAACTGTAATGAAGCTGATCCTCTTTGAAGAACATCCAATGTTTCGTAATCCCTACACGAGTCTGTGTGTGATGCAGACTGTTTCTTCTTTGGGCTGGCATGGAGCAGACATGTAATGTGAGGAAAAAAAATTGAGCTAAACAGGAGAAAGCTGAGGTGAAGCTTTGCTTGTTCTGAGAGGATGGTCAGACTCGCATTTAAATGTCCCGTAACGGAAGGTAGAATGATACATTTAGCAACCTTTTCCTCCACTCCCTGGAGCTGAGCCAGGATTGATTTGCCCGTAATCTGTTTTCCAATTAAATGGAATATGTATACCAATCATTTCACTGTTCATGCTATAAGACACATGTGCACCTAAAAATGGTGATCTAGTTAGATTTTGAAAGGGTGCTTTAATTGTGACAGTTTTCACAGTTTATGGACATTTATGAAAAAGAACTGGTTTGGTGATGTTCACTTAAGTCTCATATGAAAATGCTTCCACAAATGATAAGTATCATCCACTGCATCTCTGAGTGTTTGTCAGCAAGCTCAGTTCTGCCAGAGGGAGGGCATCAGGCCCACTCCACTCCAAGCCCACACAGATAATTCACTGCTTATTTGAACTCTGGAAGATGCCCCACATTAATATTTATAGGGCTTTTTAATCTCCAATATGCATGTGCATTGAAATAATGGCCCTTTGAGGTAATTCATTTATTTATCCAGCCTTGGCAAATTTATTTTTCACACTCCTGTCCATGTTCTTTAATTGGCTTTATCTCAGGATTTGGAGAAACTGTCAATCAAGCTTAGACATGTGAATTAATATGCTGGAGTTGATTTTAAATACACTTTTCTGGAGCTGATAACTGGGAAGTACACTTTAGTTAAAAGTAAAATCAAACCATTTTGAAACAGATTCCAAATGGGTCGCACCGTAGCACTGTGCTGTTTTTTTAATCATATTTGTACAGAGAAAATTTAAAAAACGCTCTATGAAAAAATGTGTGGGTGGAAAAGCACAGACCACATTCCTTTTGCTGTTTCTGCCTGTCAGCTGTAGTTCAATTCACAAGAAATGGTGTTGTTTGGTCCAAAATGTCTCTCACTGAGGTTTTTTTTTTTTATGAAAGCATGCCAGACTTCAGTACAAGATCCATGCGATGCTGTGCAGAAGCTGCTGCCTCAAACGCTGTCAACCTCAGACTCTGGACTCTGGCAGATTGTTGTCAGCGTCTCAGCTGTTATTTACTCCACTGCAGTAACTACCTGCATGAAGTCCACCTGCACCGCTACGATAGGAAAACGTGCCTTCTCTCTTTGCTCTGGTGTTTTACTGCTGTCCCTCACACCGACCCCCTCCATGCTTCATTTCCACTCAGTTATTTGTTCTATTGAGCTGAAGCTTTTCAGAATCTGCTCATTGATTCTACAGCAGTTTGTGTTCTTCTGTTAGCACACTTTCCTTTTCTTTGTTTTGAAGAAGCATTCTACTGAAGTACAGCAGAAACACAGTTTATTTGAATGTTGTGAGAAAAGCAGTGCTGCCAGGTCACTCTGATTGATCTTTCAAGACACATTTGCCGTTGTTTCTCGCCTGCTTCTCTGGAGTTTATGGAAAGGGATGTCTTCTCTCTGCTGTCTTGTCAGTTAATGTGTATATTGCGTTTCATGGCAACAGTTTGTTGTTTTTGGCCTTTTTGACCATTTACAAAACTGTAGAGGAAACCTGAGACTTTTGTTGACCCCCATAGTTTTTTTGTTGTTGTGTACCATAGTGTGGTACAGGAAAACAGGCACTTTGGCATATGAAGCTTCATCTTATTACTTTTGTGTCATTTCTGACACAAAAGGTCAGCCCAGGCCAGCCCGTCCTGTGGTGTTGCCAGCCCAACCTGTGCTGTGGCCAGCCCGTCCTGTGGTGTGGCCAGCCCGTCCTGTGCTGTGGCCAGCCCGTCCTGTGGTGTGGCCAGCCCGTCCTGTGCTGTGGCCAGCCCGTCCTGTGCTGTGGCCAGCCCGTCCTGTGCTGTGGCCAGCCCGTCCTGCAGTGTGGATAGCGTCTGATCAGCACTTGCCGGGTATTTAAGACAGAGGAGGCCTCTCTGGTCAAAATATGACAAAAATATGGTCATATGGTTCCATGACATTGCACTCTGAAATTAGAAAAGGACCCAAGGTGCATCAAAAAAGATGACAGCTTCTTCATCTTTCGGCTTCTCCCATCAGGGATCGCCACAGTGAATCAGCTGGTGACAGCTCCTCAACATAAGCTTGAGCCTGTGGCTGTTGACGCAGCATTACATTTTAGTTTATAATTTTAGATAGTAAGTGGGTGACACAAAACTAGCCGTAGTCTGTTTTTAAGTGTCTAAATGATAGACACAGGTAGTGGAACCTGCAAGCATTTTATTGTACATAAAAACAGACAAACCTCTGCTTTGAGCTCGATTTTCCTCCTCTTTCTTCTTTTTTTTAAATTCTAAAAGTTGTCTCTGATGACTTGTTTTGCTGCATTTCATTGCATTCTCACCCACCCACCCAAGTTTAAAAGAATAATTAACGTCAATAATGTGTGACCTTTCCCCACTTCGCTTAGACAGACGGCAGCAACGCCAGGGCAAAGTTATTGATCAAGTAGCCAACTATACAGCTATTTCATTTATGTTTTTTAATCTTTTTTACATGAAATGAGGAGGGAAACTCAACGCTAGAATCCAAAATCCAAAGAGTTATAATCCATATAAAACAAAACATCTCACCAAGGAAACGGGAGGATTCAGAGGGGCATGCAGGCTCAGAGTCAAGAAGAAGGTGAAGGTAGGAGACGCAGGCGTTGATTAGATCCAAGGCAGGGACACGAAAGGGGGCAAGACAGAGTCGAGGGTCCAGGACGGGAATGAAGGTCGAAATGGGGCTGCAATCAAACCGAGTGAGGCAGGGCCGAGTCTTAAATAACTGTGAGCCCAGGTGATTGTAATTTGCTATTTCACTGGAGGGGGAAGGCGGGACTAAATCCTGACAGATCTGAAGCATTTTGTACAAACACAAAACAAGGTCTTCCCTGGGGCCTTTGCTCATTGTGAAATGCCCAGAACACCTCCCTAGGGAGGCGTTCAGGAAGCATGAGGACCAGAGTAGTTGGAACACACCCTTCGGTTCCCCTTCTTGAAAAGGGGAATCTTCACCCCTGTTTGTCAGTCCAGTGGTAGGATCCCTTCTGCCTCGCAATGCTGCAGAGACGTGTTAGCCAAGACACTCCCACATTATCCAGAGACTTGAGGTACTCAGGGCAGACCTCATCCATTCATGGAGCTTTGCCACCAAGGAGCTCATCGACTACCTCTGTGACTTCAGCTCAAGTGATGACACCTCCACTCCAAAGTCCTCAGCCTCTGCTTCCTCAAGAGAGGCATATCAGCAGGATTTAGGAGTTCCTCAAAGTATTCCTTCCACCGCCTGACAATATCCCCAGTTGAAGTCAACAGCTCTCTGCCTGCAATAAAAACAGTGCCTGCAGAAAACTGCTTTACGCTCCTGAAGTGCCCGGAGAGTTTGCCAGAATCTTTTCAAGGCCAACTGATAGTCCTTCTCCGTGGCCTCACTGAACTCCTAGGACTTTTGCCTCCACAACAACCCGTGCTGCAGCTCACTTAGACTGCCTGTACCTGTCAACTGCTTCTTGAGTCCTTCCAAGCCTGGTTGGCTTGGTAGGACTCCTTCTACAGCTTGACGGCATCCCTTACTTCCGGTGTCCACCAACGGGTTCGGGGGTTGCCGCCACGACAGGCACCAGAGACATTGCGACCACAGCTCTGAACAGCAGCAGAGGCAATGGAGGTGCAGAACACGGTCCACTCGGGCTCAGTGTCACCAACCTCCCTCAGTGCCAGTTTGAAGCTCTCCCAGATGAGGGAGTTAAAGACTTCCCTGACGGAGGGCTCAGCCAGACATTTCTAGTAGACCCTGAAAGCTCACGAGTAAGCCCACAGCAGCCCGTCGCCTCTCACCATGTGCAACTCCACAATGGTAGAGAGTCCAACCCATCTCAAGGGGGCTTAAGGGACTGACTTTCAGAGCCCAGGCTCTGTGTGGAGGTGAGCCCTACTACATCCAGTCATTACCTCTCAACTTCCCACACAAGCACATGTTCCATGTCCCGAAAGCCAAGTTCTGTTTGGACCGCAGAGGCACCCGTCTTCATTTACCTCCCCAAGTTACATTGCACTGGCCTCTTCTGACCTCTCCTGCAAGTAGTGGTCCACAGGAGGAGTGATCCAAATATTGTTTTTTCCGGCTGGACCTGACCGGGGCCCTGTGACAGACTGGGTCCTGGGTGTATCCTCTCTTCACCCAGCAGTAGCCGGGACAGGCTCTGGCAACCCCATGATCCAGAAATGGAAATAGCGGGTTTTAAAAAATGGATGGATGGGTTTTGAAGGGCTCGTCCAGCTGTTCCAGATTTATGTGCAGCAAAGGCTGTCTCTCTCATACCATGTGTTCAGACATGGGAATGTTTCATGGCAGCAAATTGACTGAAGCTCTGCTTTTAAGACGTCTGCAAACTGGTGATGGTCAGTAAGATCTCTTCATGTGGATTTAACATTCACCTGTTTGAGACAAGGTGCTGACAAAGAGATTCTTTGTTATAAACTAAGCTAAAGCAGAGTTTATGTTTCATTTGACTGCAGACCCGCCTTAATGGGAGTAAAGAATATTTAAGGTTTCTTGCTAAATAAGTCAGAATGTGAAAAGTAAAGCTGTGCATGATGCTCTTGCCTGAGTGTTGCGTTTATCAGCCTACTTGACTTTCATTTGATCCACCTCTGATGATCCAGCCTCCGCCTCTTCAACTCCACCTCATCACAACCCCAAACCCCCGGCTGCTTTCTTTTCTCTGTTTGTAAGGCAGCATTTCTTTTGTGGAACGCACACAGAAGACAACTTTTGTGGAGGAAAAGAGACACCTTGTGGTTGTACTGCAACACTATATAAAATGATAATATTTTATTTCAGACATTTGCTTTAGGGTAAAAAGAGACAAGATTTAAGAAACATAACTTTTGTATGTTTTTGGTAATACATTTTTTTCTTCTTTGAATATTATTTATGCTGTGTAGTTACCTACCAAATCATAATGTTCAATTTCCTTTGACTGTAAAAAGAAGTTGTTTCTATGATCAAGGTAACTTACTTTGGGAATACCTGGTAATGTTCTTTTTGAAGTATTGAAAGTGAATGTAGGGTTGATTCAAGATCACCCCCCAATTTCTATACAAAAGGAAAAATGTGATCAAATTAATGCACAATATAAACTTGAAAAGATTTGTGGACCAGAACCAGATTAGCTTAGTTTAAAATGGAGATACTTTGACAGTTTAGCTTCCATGTACCTAACCTATGCTATCCAGTTTAGTTTATCATCAATGATAACCCCAAGAAATGTATTTTTATGATTTTTTTCCAGTTTTACACCATTTTTGTGCATGTCAACATTTATATTTTTTTGGAATAATTAACAGCACCATTTTTGTTTTGCCAATGTTCAGTGAAAGCTTATTTGCATCAAACCATGTTTTTGTCCACTTCTCTTGTGACAGTTTCTATGAGCTGCTGTGTTCTTACACTTCAGAACCTACAGAAGGCTGTAAAGCAGCATCCCCCTCAGTGCTTTAACAGAAGCTGCTCACACAGTGATTTACAGCAGGCTGCTTTGTTCAGCAGTTTCCCAATGTCCATGCAAAGAAAGTCTACATGTTGGGTTTTGGCAGAAATGTATTTCTTTTCTGAGCACAGCGCTGTCTGTGAATAAGGCACAGGCTGTCAATGAGCAGCTTTTAAGGCAGCATGTGGGATGAGTCGTACCACTGCGCTCTCTGATGCCTCCGAATGTGAAGCCTCCAGGGAGTCCACAGCAGCCCCATCAACACTCATTAAAGTCTATCGTTTTTTCATTTGCTGCTATTTTTACACATTTTGTCCAGCCCCTGTCCATTCCATACTTCAGATCTGTGACAGCCTGTCATCTCACCAACACGCACTAATTAGCTGCAGTAAGCCACGCCTCAAAGGCTGTGAGAGCACGATTGACAGCCACAGAACTGCTGGCTCAACTAGAGAGTCACTAGCAAAAACTGATCCAACTGATCCAAGAACATCTGTGAAACCCTGAACTCTTCTGACCAATCGGAGCAGTTTCAGAATGTTCCTCTGTGTTTCGATTTTAAGCATCAACTCTTAATTATTGAACAATTTTCAAGGCAGCTCTTCCATCAGGGTGAGCAGACGTTTATCCTGGTTTAACTGAGCCTTGCTTCCATGTTTTAGTGCAATTTTCATGTCTTCTAGGTGGGTTTTAGTTATTTCTAACATGGTAGAAATTTTTGGTTTGGTTGTCATTTTCAAAAAAACCCAAAATGATTATTTTTACTGTGTTTGCTTCTATCTTTAGTTTGTTTATTTTCAGAGTTGTGACGTATTGTGTTGTTTGTGCCATTCAGCCTGCATACCGAGCATTATCCCAATATGATCTGCTGTTTACCTGACCCTGCTTCATCTTTGATCCCGTTTGCCTGCTGCCTTCCCCCAAACCTCACCTGGACTCTGACTGCTTTAGCATACTCTCTGATTTTGTTCTACCAGCACCTGACCCCTGCTTGGCCAACTCTACTCATCCTGTCTGTGCTGAATAAACCTGCTGCACGTGGAACCAGCCATCTGCTCATCTGTGACACTATGACTGTCCACTCCAATATTAAATACATATAAACTCTAATATTTTTTGTTGCTACAGTATTGTTATGTTGGGGTTGTGAGGGGCTGTAAGCTAGCAGAACAGCACTTAAACAGATAGATGATGGGAATGAGCCAGGTTTACCTTGTGCGAACAGTCCTGCCCACAACAACAGAGCAACTACTGCTCTGCAGAAACTATGTTCTAGAATTCTTCTTGAAAATAGATTAAAAGGTGATCGGAGTGGGACTTTAGTAGCCTTTTGCAGCTTGGAAATTCAAACCCGTCACACCAAAGTCTACAAATGGGATCGCTTGACAGTAATTGTTAAGGGTTGGATTGGAAGGCTAAACCATCAAATTGTTGATAAGTGTGGCTGAGAAAGCAGCATACAGCTTCCTCAGGAGAGCAGTCAGGTGTAGAGAACACATTTCACACACTCACTCTGCTGTGTTACAAACAACAGAACTGTACCTTCAGGGTGGATAACTTTGGGCTGCAGTTCCATATCTGTCCCATCCTAAGAACATGTCTTCAGTTCCACAATGTTATGTTAACTTAAAAGAAGTTATTCCTAAACACAGCGTTGGGGAAAGTGACAACACCAAACTGCAACAAAAGAGTACATCTTTTTTATGCAAAAACTTTGTAATGTCAGAAGCAAAGACTGTTGAGACAAACGCAATGGCATATTCAACCCTGTAATATAAGACCACTGGATGAATTTAGGGCTGATATGAAACCAGAAAAACCACCTGACATTTATTCTGTCTTTGGTTTTGCTTTTTTCCTGGCATTTTGCCGACAAAGTTTTATTTGTTTTTATTTGTGTATAGTGCATTCCTCTCCTCTCCTCTCTCTGTGTGCTGGGTCAGCAGATAGGACCCCTAACCCTACCTTTAGCTTAAATACAGCAATAGCCTTAACATGATATAGAAAATAGCACCCATTTCATTTGAAAAAGATGTCACATTATCTTCAAGGACTGAAGTACTGGTATGTATAATTTACTTCATCAGCCTTTTCATTCCTTAAACTCATTCTCAACTCTCTTTTGCATTAGGTTAATCAACACAATCCATTTCAATCCTCATTTATATTTCAGTTTGGACATGTTTTTGTATGCATAATCAGCCTTAGCAATCAATCAACAAAGCCTATGTAAACACAGTATGCAATCGATTTGCATGTGCACACAACTGTAAGGATAATGAGAACAAGTGTTTCTTATATAACTTATCCATCCAACTTTCCAATTTCCAAACGGCTTAATCCATCTCAAGGTCAAAGGGTTGCTGGAGCCTATTACAGTCACTGTTTGGCAAGGCAGGGTAGACCTTAGATGATTTACCAGTACATCACATAGCCATAAAGAGACAAACAACCACTTACACTCACATTCATACCTAAAAAGATGTAGGACTCACCAATTAACCTATGGATCATATGCCTGCACTGTGGAAAGAAACCAGGGTGGCCGTGAAAACACTTGTATACACAGGGAGAACATGTAAACTTCAGGCTGTGATTGAGAGTGCTGACCACTACCACCACTACCATGCAGCCCTACATGATAGAATTACTACACATTTATGACTATACATGAGTAATATAAACAGTGGGGTTGAAGCAACCAAAATGTGAAAATAGTGAACATTTTGGTGATCTAGTTTGTTTCAACCTTGGTGCTGACCAGAGGTCTTTAGAAAGTCGCAGAATTGAAAAAAAAAAAAAAAGAAAGTCACCTCATTGATGTTATTAAAGCTGGCAGCGAGCTGTCTCCAGACTGAGCTCAGCAAGCGACACTCCTTAATAGGAGCTGAACAGGAGCTTAGGATGCTGCCATTTCAAATGCAGCCAAGGCCCCAAAGACATCAGCACTGCCTCACCTTAGATTAGAGGCTGGAAGCATGGCTGTAACATGCTCTGACACCTCAAACCAGAGCCTCAGTCCAGCATTTTAATTACCAAGCATCCCCAGGTGGCATGTTGCTTAGCAGCAGCGTGTATCTAAACGTAACCATGTCTAACAGACTGGAAGTTAGCTCTAATTTCCCATCCCTATGTCCTAAGGTGACATGCCAGGACCGCTTTTCATTGTACTGCTGTTGTTTTAATGCAGCTATGAATTATAATGAAGCAATGAGAAGCATTCAAGCAAAAAGCAGCAGCACTGGGAAAAAACTGCTCAGCTTTTCCAGCCTTTTTAGTTTCAATTTGTTTGGATCAGGATGCCTGTAAAGATTCAGTCCTCCAGGTCACGACATGACAAGGCTGTTCTTAAGGGCAACTGTACTTTAAATAGGTTAATCCAAAGACATTGCGCTGTTCACCTGATTGAATAATGCAGGCTTCTATGGAGAGAAATAAGTATCACTCCGATTTGTACGTAACTTTGGGTTTGTGCGTGCGTAATCCTGGATTTGTAACTCATAAAATACATTTTGTGCATTAGTACAAAAATTACAAAATTTAGAAAAATACAAAACACAATGTACACATACACAAGTTCAAATTACGACAGCTTGAAACTAACTACACGCACAAATCTTTAAACAATATGCACGAATCACTTTTTACGCACACACAAACCTCATTTACACACAAATCTGATGTGAGACTGTTTTCATGTCTCCCAGATTCGTGTGTAAGTGATGCGTTTAAATGCTGCTGGAATGCTGGGTCATTCATTTATCATTTAAGGCTCACATATCACAGGCTTGTAAAACTGCATTTTTTCACCTACGCAATATTTCTAGGATCCGAAACATATTATCTAGAAGCGATGCTGAAAAACTCATCCATGCATTTGTTACGTCTAGGCTGGATTACTGTAACTCTTTGCTAGCAGCGTGTCCTAAAAGTTCTTTAAAAAGTCTTCAGCTTGTTCAAAATGCAGCAGCTAGATTGTTAGCAGGAACCAGCAGAAGAGAACACATTACTCCTGTATTAGCGTCACTTCACTGGCTCCCAGTTGAATCTAGAATCAAGTTCAAAATCCTCCTGCTAACCTATAAGGCCTTGAATGGTATGAACCCATCCTATATTAAAGATCTCATAGAGCCTTACCAACCAAACAGAACACTTCACTCACTAAATGCAGGACTGCTTGTGGTTCCTATAATTTCTAAAAGCACAGTTGGAGGTAGAGCCTTTAGCCACCAAGCTCCTGTTTTATGGAATAAACTCCCAGCTCATGTAAGAGAGGCTTTGGACAGGCTTATTGTCAGACTAGCTAGTAATCAGAGAATATTTAACTTACTGCTCCTCTACCTCACCTGCTGTGATGGGGTTTGCCGCGCTGGCTCTACTCGCTCCTACTCACTCATCGTCCGCCTCCTACACCCTCCCCCCCTTCCTCTCCCCCATACCCTAACCAGGGTCTGTATCCCCCATCCCCCCTGCAATCTTCATTACATCACTTGCCATCTGCCATTGCTTTATTTTATTTGTTTATCATGCCTCTGTTTGGTGCAATGCGATTCACATGCTGTCCCTCTTTCCCCCTCCCCAACGGGGGAGCAGGAGAGATATCTGATTCCAGGTGGATCGTCTGTGCTCCTGTCTTTGGCCGTGACCTCACCTTTGGTTCTTCCTGATTCCTGTCTTTGGCCGTGACCTCACCTTTGGCTCTTCCCGCTCCTGTCCTTGACTGTGACCTCACCTTTGGCTCTTCCCGCCTTTGGCTCTTCCAGCAACCCCAGCAGTTTCCACAACTCCTACTGGATGAAGCCCATCTGATAAACTATTCAAACATGTCGTTGTTTATTTAATATTTAGCTGTTATATTAACTCGTAGCTGTTTATCTAGACGTGTTTGTTTATTAGACATATACTTGTTATTCAACCGTGTTGTTGTAGAATAATTAAGCTCATTTTTCTTTATAGTTCTAGTACATCTCCTGTCCGTCCGGGGTTGAGGATCTCTCCTTCATGTGGGAAACCCTGAGATTTCTTAGTTTTTTTCCTCAAAAAAAAGAGAGGGTTTTTTTTATGAGTTTTTCCTCACCGAGAAGGAGGGTGTAAAGACAGAGATGTTTGTTCAGCTTAGTCTGTTTAACAACCAGCTATTGTTTACTTTTTCATGTTTGAGGTTTTGTTCTTGCAATATACTGATGTCAGTCCAATGAGACGGCTATAGCTGTGATATTGGACTATAGAAATAACATTGAATTGAATTGAATTAAACTAATATCCTGAGCTGACACAGTGGATTTATCTCAATATGAATTACACATTGAATAAAAAGCTTTTGACTGTTATTACTTTCATTTCTTTGTAGGAGAAAATAACACAAAGACAAGAGGCAGCTAGCTGCAGATGAAACTGATATGATTCCATCATATATACAACATTAAGAACTTGAAAAGAGAGGGGCCGGGCCACTTGGTAGTGGTCCAGCCTCCCATGGTCTACGCACAGTTTCGCCCCCTTCTCTTGGTTTTAAACGCACCTTAGACACGTAGGATCCTTGGTGGGGGGGGTGCTAGGACATCACTGCCAGCAAGCAGGAGATGTCCTCTCAGTGCTTTACCCTCCAATTTTAACTGCACTGTAGACATTTAGGGCTCCTTGGTGAGAGGGCGATTGGACATCCCTGAAGACAGGGTCTTCAGCGGCGGCGGCCTTGTCTCTTGGGTGTCGGTCTCCTGGGCCCGGCGGCCCCCTCCCGGCGCAGGGAGAGGGCTCCCTTAGTCCTCTGGCAAGTCCATGAGCGGGGGATCATATTCCATCTGAGCCTGGAGGGCGTCTGTGTCCTTGTGGTGCGGGTTCTGGTCCTTACCCCCGGGACCCCTTCTGGGTCACAATATTAGGAGAGCCTGGTCAGGCAATGTACACCTTCGGGGACCCCCACTTCTCTTGGTCATCCCTCCTCTAGATGGTGGTAGCTGACCCCCATCGTGCTCTCTTCTGGATCTCCGCAGCTGCCTGGGGCTTTGAGCGGGTCTCCCATGGGGGGCCCCGGCTCGTACCCGGGGCTGGGGTGGGGGGGTGCTCGGGGCTCCTGGGTGGTGATGGGCGGCTTGTCTGGGGTGGGGGGGGCTCTCGGGGGTGGGGCCCCGCGCTGGGCCACCTGGTGCGGTGGGAGGGCTGCTCTCCTGGCTGGGCTGGGCCTTGCGCTCTGCGCTTCCGTATCTCACAGCGCTCGGGTGTTGGGGGCCCGTGTGGCTGTCCTGCGGGCCCTGGTCTGGGTGCTTGGCTGGGCTGCCGGGCGGGTGGATCTCCTCTGTTGACCCCACCGTATGGGTGCGGGTGTGGGCCCTGGTCGGCGCTGCCGCCTCGGCGGGGGTCTTGGTGTGGGGATGGCTGGAGGTTCTCCCTCCTTTTTTGTGCATTCCATCATCCACTTCATCTTAACATAACATTCACCTGAGCACAGGCGTCGGCTCACCTTTGCACCCTCAAATAGTGTGCGTGATAGAATGTAATGCTTTACATGTGTTGGTTGGTATGCACAAGTGCGCGCGAACTAGATGTGGACAAGTTTGTGAACACTCTTGGAGCCGGCAGGTATGTAACAGCTGAGTGTGTGGACAGGCCCCGCCCATTTTAGACCAACACTCACTATTGTAAATGGTATAAGCTCCAGCATTTTGTTGCCTGTAAATTTACAACTCTACCCTCCCTTTCCATTAGTCATCCTCTAACATCTATAATCCACCCCCCCCCCCCTTCCCCCTTTCTTTTTCCGTCCGGTCCAACAAAAAGAACACGAACAAAATTAATATTAATAAAGTTTTGGTTAAATTACAAAAGGGGCTTATACCAAGATACATTTTGTGTTCCCAATGATTTATAACCCCCGATTGTAAGAGTAAAATCTGTCTAACACAAGAGGCTCTCAGCTCATATCTGTTTGCTCAGCTGTTGGACAGGACAAGTTAGAAAAAAAAAAAGAGAATAAAAACAAAGACGAAAAATAAATGAAAAAATGCTGCTCTGGTCCAGGAGAATTTCTGCCTGCAGCCCCGTCTTCCCTTTTGCATTCATCCTTCTTTATAGTTGATACATGTATCTAAAGATAAAATCAACAGATCACGTACTGATAAAGGCTTGGGAAAAAGCATGGTTAGACAATGCAAATGTACAGACTGAAGACTATTTATATATGTATCTACAGATCAAATATAGGATGAAAAACCGCTCTCCTCTGTGTCAATATAACTTTTTAAAAATGTTTCTATTTTTTTCCTCTATTTTTAATGCTTTCTCTGTCTGTGCCTTTTGTAAAACAGGTTTGGCATTCTCCACATAAAGCCATCACATTTTCATAGGCGAAGGATGCATGGCTGAACTATTATCTCAAAACTTGTTAAAAACAACAGGAGAATTAAGTTAAAAAAAGAACATTTACCCTGAAAAAAGGTGCAGTTCATTAAACATGATTAATAAGTGTGGGGATGCTCATTCTCTTGGAGAGTTCTTTTTTTGAAATAAATACAGAGCCATAAAGATTTTACAGTTTGTTTAAAAATTTGATGTGAATAATTGGTGCAACAGAATGTATTGTTTTATGTAATCTTTATTTTTAATTTAAAAATGAATATATTGCATGCCAATTTATTTGTATATTGATGCACTAAAATCACATGCAAGTTATGTGACATACAACTTGAAGATAATAATAAACACCAATTTATAAAATACTTATTTTTTTTTCCTTAATGCACATACCGTCTACTTTTCTCAAATATGTTAATAATAATACTAATATAATACATACTATGTTAATAATAATAATACTAACATAATACATACTATGTTAATAATAATAATACTAACATAATACATACTATGTTAATAATAATAATACTAACATAATACATACTCACACAGACTTGAGTATTGTTTTTGGGTTAAAAACTGCAAAGTTTAAGTACTAGTATTTAGAAAACTATACAGTAATACAATAATACTCAAGTCTATGTGAGGTGATAGTGGGTGACCTGAAGAACAAGGAAATGCTATTCAATGCCTGGAATTATGCAGCAAAGTCACTTTATTACAACTTGCAGTTGGCCACTTATAGTGTTTTGGGGTAAAAATGGCAAAGTTTAAGTACTTGTATTTAGAGAAATATACATTAAAAAATACTCAATGCTGTATGAGGCGATAGTGGGTGACCTGTAGAACAAGGAAATGCTATTCAAGGCCTGGAATTATGCAGCAAAGTTGCCACATAAAATAAAAATCTCACATTTAAAAAGTGTAATTGCGACTTCACTATAAATTTGACATTTTATAACTTTATATAGTATATAGTACAAATATTTTTGATAGAGAATAGTTTTTTATGTTACATTTCTCTTTCATAAGTACTTCTATCATATCAGACATTTGAATACGTAGAGAGACAGGGCTCTTATCGAGTTTCAGGTGCTGCCGTAAATCCTGTAATACTAGCGCACAACATTTTCAAAGCGCGGCTTGCGCCAGTTTTTCGTTTAAATTGCCATCTTCATAGAATGTTTCAGCGAGACAATAACAGTTGTTATATATAAATATAATTATTAACAAACTGTTTAACTTGTGTTTTGTCATCTCTTCTCGAGCCGAGGTCGGACCATAGACATCAGGGTCGGACGTCTTTCTCAAAACAAAATACACGAAAAGCTATTTCCGTTTCCGGCATTCAGTGCTATATACCCGCCATGACGTATCCATCCGCCATTACATGCCTGCAGCTGGGTGCCTCTTTACCGCTGCTCCTTCCGCGCACTTCATCATCCTAGACTGTAGAGGGCAGCACCAAGAGGCTCACAGCACCGGAAAACGAGGGAAAAGCGGACGGCGGCAAGGCACCATAACAACCGTCGGTAAAATCCAGAGGAACCTTCTTGGACCTGTCTGTTGAGGACGCCGCGTGGCCCTCTGCCCCGTTGGCCCAGGCGGCCCCGCCGCGGCTGTCGGTCTTTCCTCCGGGGCTTCGGAGCCGGTTTCCCCCGCTCCGCGGCCTACAGAACCCGCAGCCGCGATGAACAGGAAGAAGGACAAAGGCTTCGAGAGCCCGCGGCCCTTTAAATTATAAGTATTTCGGTTGGATTTTCGTTTCAAACTCGTAACCGCTGAGCGCGGCTTCAAACTGCCGACAGGGTGACCGTTTCACCGGAACAGGGAACCTGTCGGTGAAACTGCTGCTGGATGTGGGCCGCCATCTACCCCGTCCAGCCATGACACCCTGGATGGGGGTTCGAAGCCCCAGCTCAGTTGTTAGAGCTCTCTCTTTGGTCCTGTCATTTCTGGACAGGACTTTTAGGTTTGTCTCAGATTTATGGAGAATTGCTGACAGATGTTTTCTTTACCTTTACGACCCACCAGGTGGTGTGCATCAACAACATCAACTTCCAGAGGAAGTCCGTCATTGTGAGTACATCCAGAGGTGGAGTGGAGCTTGATGAAACTGCAGAGATGATGCTCCTCAGCATCTGTCTGCAGCATCAGCAGTGCTGTTCGATTCACTGTGAGGCATTCATGCTCTGCTGTCCTGTCAGCTGAACGCAGCCGAACTGGAGGTGATCCTACTGCCACGCCACTTTCAAAACGGGGCTGAGTGGGACATGCTTGGGTTTGAACTGTAGAGAGGAAGATAAGACCTGCAGACTGTCAAACTGCTGGGCTTCTGAGCATTTCTTTTCATTTGGATTCAGATTTGAAAAACATGTGAATGCTGTGGAGAACATAAGTTGAATGAAAGTCCTGCTCCAATCATCTATTGATCTACTTTTAAAGCCTTCACACACTTGAGCTGTAAAGTCTGGTCAGGGAAGCAAAATGACTAAGTCTGAATGATCTTTTATTCTTTAAAAAAATTATTTTGAAAATGGACCGTATTCTCTGGATTCCATTTCAGTCTCTTGAGCGCTGAAAGCAGTCGGGGGCGTGCAACACAAGAACAGTTGTATGTGGAACCCTTGTAAATGGGATCCGTGCAGGAACAGACAGACCAGACGACAACTTCAACAATAAAAAAAACATTAAGCTGCCAGGAGTCCTGATTAAAATATGGATTTATCCCAACAGGGGAGCGCTGCTGGCGCCCATTTCTTACTGAGTATCAATAATAGATTTATTGGTTACATTTTGTTCCTGTATTTCAGTTTTTTATGAGATGATCTTATAATACTAAAATAAACTCATTTTTAACCACTCCTGACATTTAAGAGACTAAATTAAGAGATCTTAATGATGTTTATGGTTTTTGTCTGTATTTTTATGTTTTTTATCGATACTCAAACGTCAGATGACTGAGTGAAATGATCAAATCTACTGTAAGAACTGTTCTTTATTAGGTTTAAAGCTCGTTCAGACCAGCATTGCAGAAAGAGAAGGGAGGGGGTCAGGGGTGCGTTTCGGCTGCTTAGCACGTAAGGTCAGGTCAAAGTAGCGCGGTGAGGGTGGTGGCGGCGTATAGAGGAGGCCGGCAAGGGCATGGACATGGCTTTAATTCAAATTCAGATTTCCCACCAATAATTGAGTTTATTTTCCATTATTATTATTTTTTAATTCTAGCTTCATCTGACATGTTTTGACAAGATGTTAAAGTCTGATATGGATTCTTTGTAAATACTCTAAGACTGTATCCCTCTGAGTTGATAGTAAGATCACTATTTACCCTTTTGTATAAACCATGTGTATTTACGCTTTGAATTATGTTAATAATGCAACACCTAAACCAGGGCTCTGCAACCTTTAACACTAAAAGAACCATTTGGTCCAGTTTCTGCCCGACTAAACCAAGTGAGCGCCGCAAAATCTCACTACACTTTAAAAAAAAAATACACTTTTTGTTTTTGTAGCCATCAAGCAATTTATTTATTACATGTCATTTTTAAATATTTACAATGATTAAATTATAACAATCTTTTATTTTTCAACAGGCTACATACCAAAAAAATAGATTTCTTTTACTCTGACAGCAGCACATTCAATTTCCTTTCACACTAAAATTCTGTGAATGAACATCCTCCTGATGTAGCAGCTTTACTTGCAGTTATCATTGACAAATAGTAGACAGCTTCAAGTTCCTGGAATTGTGCTTGACTCAGAGCTTTCTTTTAAAAGACATGTTGCCACTTTACTGCATAAACTGAAGCTTGGGCTTTATTTTAGAAACAGATCTTGCTTCTCACTCTGAGCTTGAACAATTCTGGTAGCAGCTACTTTTTGCCTCTGATTGATTATGGAGATGTTCTTTATATGAAGGCCTCATCCACCGGTCTTCAATCGCTCAGTACCGTATATCACTGTGCCTTTGTAACTGGCTGTAGTCGTCCCCCTCATCACTGTGAACTGTGTGTCAGAGCAGAATGGCTCTCTGAACACATGAAGGTTCACACACTGGATGACTCTTGTCTAGAAGCGCTGCTTGGTTTGGTACCTTCAAATCTTAGCTCTCTTCTTCAAAGAACCGCCAGTTGACACACATTACGCTCTTATGATATCTTTCATCTGTATGTTCCCAGAGTTTAAACTGAATTTGGAAAGCAAGCCTTCATTTTTTCTGCCTGGAACTCGATCCAAAGCCAGCTCAGTGGTCTGGGCTGGCTATAAAAATATATATACCTAAATGGTAAAATGTTACTACAGAACCCCTTATTGAAACGCAATAGAAACAGATCAGACTACTTTGAAACTCCTTGAAAAGAGCTGCTGGTGAAACATTTTGACACAAGAACGTTTTTAACAAAAAGGAAAACTGAATAACTAAAAAGCCCCCACCCCCTGCTGGGACTGTGAGGCTATCAGATTTTTTTCCTGTTGTCACAGAGGTACTCATATGAATCAGATGTGCACAGCTTAAGTGATATTTGCATCTGGAAAAAAGAATGAGATTGTTTGAGCATTTCTGTGAAACTCCGGGGAGAAAGGAAACAGAACAATTCTCAGTCAATGACGACTCAATCCCCATCGTTCATGTCAACGAGCCGTTCAAAAGATTCGGTTTGTTTGTGAACATCACGTCCCTAATCATGAGAATAAAAGCCACAAGAACATGTTACAAACCAACAAACACAGTTTTCATTTTGGTGAGTCTTTAAATACAGTGGCTTTTAAAAGTATTCACACCCCTAGAACTTCTCCACATTTTCTCACATTATGACCACATACAAAAATATATTTGATTGGAATTTTATCTGAAAGACCAACACAAAGTGGAACACACTTGTAAAGTGGAAAGAAAATTATACAAGAGTTCATTTTTTTACAAATAAAAAACTGAAAAGTGCAGTGTGTAAAAGTATTCGGCCCCCTGAGTCAAAACTTTGTGGAACCTCGTTTTACTGTAATTCCAGCTGCAAGTCTTTTAGGGTTTGTCTCTACCAGCTTTGAACATCTAGAGACTGAAATCTTTGTTCATTCTTCTAAACAAAACATTTCAATCTGAGTCAGATTACATGGAGAGCGTTTGTGAACAGCAGATTTCAGATCTCTCCACAGATTCTGGATTTGATTTAGGTCTGGACTTTTACTGGATCATTCCAACACATGAATCCGTTTCATTTTTACCATTCCATTGTAGCTTTGTCTTCATGTTTAGGGTGGTTGTCCTGTTGGAAGGTGAATCTCTGCTCCAGTCTCAAGTGTTGTTCAGACTTCAACAGGTTTTCCTCTAATATTGCTCTGGATTTGGCTCCATCCATCTTCCCATCAACTCTAACCAGATTCCCTGTTCCTGCTGAACAGAAGCAGCCCCAGAGCATGATGCTGCCACCACCATGTTACAGTGGGTATGGTGTGTTCAGAGTGATGTGTTAGATTTCCTCCACACACAGCGCTTTGCATTTAGACCAAAAAGTTCCATTTTGGTCTCATCTGACCAGAGCTCCTTCTTCCACATTCCCTGAAAAGGGGGCTGAATTCTTTTGCACACTGCACTCTTTAGTTTTTTATTTGTAAAAAAATGGAACTCTTGTAAATGTGTTCTTTTACAAGTGTGTGCCACTTAGTGTTAGTCTGTCACATGAAATCACAAAAAATATATTTATGTTTGTGGTGGTAATGTGAGAAAATGTGGAGAAGTTCAAGGGGGATGAATACTTCTGCAAACTGCTATAAAAGGAGGAGCTGGAAAATGCACAGCTCATTTCTCTCCAGTGGAAGGAGCCACCCTTATAACAAGCTAAATAAGCTTCATGGCAGAAAAGCAGCAAGCTTCATTTATTTTACAATTGACCTGCATTTGTTCAGTTACCGCAGGTATCAAGAGAACAATGAATGTGAGAAGGCCCAACACATTCTCCTTGTCTCTGCATCATTCTTGTAGCATGCTCCTCCTCCAACATCCTTTGTTCTGCTTTCTCTAGGGCTTTGTGGAGCTGACCATTTTCCCCACGGTGGTCAACCTCAACAGGATCAAGCTAAACAGCAAGCAGTGTCGCATCTACAGGGTCCGAGTCAATGAACTGGAAGCTCCATTCATCTACAACGATCCTACGCTGGAGGTGTGCCACAGCGAGTCCAAGCAGTGAGTGGATCTCCTGCTTTCCCTGGATTTACTGCTGGGATTCTATTGTTGCCTTTCATTCTTGTTGTGTGTATGCTGTGTAGCATTCACACTATAGTGATCCATCTTTTTTCTGTACACTTTTTGGACATCAGTAGCTCTTCAGCTCATTCAGCTATCAAAACATTCAGCTCTTTTAGGAGATGGGTACTTCATAGCTCTTCTCAAAATGGTCAATGGCGTAAACCTATATAGCGCTTTTCTATGTTCATTGAAGGCCCAAAGCGCTTTACAGACACATTCACATTCATGCTGCTGAACACTGGTGCCAACCTCCCATCAGAGGCAGTGTGGGGTTCAGTGTCTTGCCCAAGACACTTCCAGGGCAAGGCAGGAATCGAACCTGATCTTCTGATCAGAGGCCGACTGCCCTTTCCACTGCACCACAGTCGCCCCACTTTTTAAACTATTCAACTAACTACCGCTTTTTTAACACCATTGAACATGATTAATGGAATCTTCAATTCTCCATTTTTTAACTAAAATCTTTCTGCTCCACAAAAGTAAAAACAGAACTTAAGTAGACTTTCAGCTACAGAAACCATTCAACTTTTAAACTATTTAGCAAACTTTGGGCTCTTGAACTTGTATTTTTCTTTTTAAAACTCCTTACAGTTTTTGAGATATCACAGGTCAAAGGTGACTTGTCATCTTTGAGTCAGTTTTCAGTTATAAATGAAAGTCAATGCAAAAGGAGCAGCAGTTGAAGTCGGGGTGCTGCACGTTTGCTGCACGTTTAACGTGTGGCCAACGTGAATTTTCTTCACTATTTATGCCGGTCGCACGTAAGTACATGCAAATAACATCGGTCATGTAAGAAATAAACAAAATGAAACGATACCAGGTATAGTACACAGAGATTTGCCAAGTCGATGCATACAGTTAGCCACAACCGGAAATAGAAGAGCGGTCTTATTTTAAACCGGAAATATGTCACGTCTTCTTGCATAGAATGTATTCATTTTGCATCAGTTGATTTAAGTAAATTAGCAATAAGAATATTAGCATCATTCTAGCTTTTTGGACTCGACCAACATTCCACTTTTTATTAGCTTTTTCTTTACATTTAGCTGTTCTATTAGCATTATGCTAGCTCATTTGGCTAAGTTGGAGTCTACTGTTGATTTTCATGCTAACTTGCCATTAAGCTAATGTTTTAGCATAATGCTATCTTATTTGACTAATTTGGCACCCACTGACATTTTTTCGGGCTAATTTGGAGTTTTGCTAATTTAGCTAAACTAAAAATATTTTGACTATGATTGGAGTTTAGCTAATAGACTTCACTGAACTTCTATGTGCCTTTTGAGTAAAGCAAGTTTTGACAGCTCAAAGATAAGAAGACCGAAGCCTCTCACTCCCACTGTCAACGGATTATTTGGCTTTTCCACATGGAAATTCAATCTGCTGCAACCCATGTGAACTTGAAACCTAGTGTTTCCCTGCCCTGGTCCTCAAGGAACACTCCTGCAGTTTTTTCAGTCCAGCCCTGCTCAAACGCACCTTCCTTTGATGACCTTAATTGTCAGGCATGTGACAGTCAGGTATCGGGCAGAGCATGATGATGAGCTGAATCAGGTGTGGATAAGCAGGGCAACATGGAAAACATGCAGGACAATGTGCCCAGAGGACCAGGATTGGGAAACACTGCTCTAAATCACCTTCCACTCACTTTTAAAATGGCTCAGGCATTTGGTCTAGAGGCCTCTAGGACGCCTACCTGAGGAAGTTGTTCCAGGAATGTCCCACAAGGTTGAGGCTTCTACTCCAGAGACGACACCTTCAGGACACACTGCAGAGATGGACCTTCCACTCACAGGTCAAAGTTTTGACCTAAGATTTTTACTGGAATTAGGTTCACTTTTCCCTAAAAGCCTTTGTCACCAAAGCATCAAGGCAGTATGGATCAAAGCTGAACTTGGTAAATGTCGTAGACTTGTATATGTATATTTTCTACCTTCATTCACACACTGATGGCGGCTCTGCTGCCGAACACTGGCGCCAACATTCCATCAGTGGCAATGTGGGGTTCAGTGTCTTGCCCAAGGACTCTTCCACACATGGACGGGAAAGGCGGGAATTGAACCTGCAATCTTCTGATCAGAGAACAACCACCCTACCGCTGCACCACGTCCGCCCCGCTTCAAACTTCAAACCTTTACCAATCTCATCATCGGCAGAAAGTGATATTTTGTTCCCTCTATAGAATCCACTTTAATGAATCCTGCTGCAGCCATGTGGACTGTTTTGTTCTGCTCTATTTGACACTGTAAACTAGAGGCAGGACTGGTAAACCCAGTATACACACTGATACATCTTTATGCCGCTTTTGTCATTTTGATGGCTAAACTGTGTCTTGGTTTGTCTGTTTAGGAGGAACCTGAACTATTTTTCCAGTGCCTACACGGCTGCAGTGAGTGCTGTGGACCCTGATGCTGGAAACGGAGAGCTGGTTATCAAAGTTCCCTCTGAACTCTGGAAACAGGGAGATGGTGAGATGGGGATCAAAGTAAAGTGGGCTGTCAGAGTTCTTCATGTCATTTGACTGACTTTCTTCTTCAGTTTGAAATGATCTGTCTAAACTCAGAGGACAGGAATGAGCCTGGAGAACTTCAAAGCAGGCTGGCTGTCTTCATGGTCACAGTGACTCACAGCACTTGTGTTGTGATGTTGTGATCTGGTAGCAGGTCATGATGTCATCAAAGCTAACCCTACTTGAAATGTGAATGATTGGTGACTTTAATTCCTTCAGTGTTTCATTGGTCCTCCTTAAATTTTCTCTTGGGAGCGACCTTTCCTTCAGCTCTTCTGGAGTCCCGACAAGCATAATTTCATTTCTCAGTTTACTGACTAAAGCTGAAGTTCCAGAGCCATTTTCTGTTTTTGTTTGCAGAGCTGAAGGTGTTGAAGGTGTACATAGACTTCTCTCTGGACCAGCCAAAAGGGGGTCTTCACTTTGTTGTTCCAGATGTGGAGGGCAGTATGGCTGAGAGAGCTGCTCACATTTTCTCCTTTGGTTACCAGAACTCCACCAGGTGACTTTATCTGCATCTTGCAGAAATAGAGTAAACAACAATGCAGGGAAGCTAAGATCACAAAAAGCTTGCCTTTTGTGATCTTTGGTTCTAAGAAATAAAGAATAACCAATTCCTCCGTTCTCCAGGTTCTGGTTCCCCTGTGTAGACTCCTACTCAGAGCTGTGCACGTGGAAGCTGGAGTTCACCGTGGATGCATCCATGGTGGCTGTATCCTGTGGAGACCTGGTTGAAACCGTCTACACACATGATATGCGGAAGAAAACCTTCCACTATGTGCTTCCCATTCCCACAGCAGCTCCCAACATCTCGCTGGCTGTGGGTCCTTTTGAAATCCTTGTGGACCCCTACATGCACGAGGTGGGTTTTGATGACAAACTCAGCTGTAAGAGCATGCAAAAAGGTCAAGTTCAGCTTCAACTGATAAAACAAAGATGGGATCATTAACACCAAATGAAAACTGGACTGAGTGACGCCTCCCCCTTGGCATTCCAAACTGGAAGTACCCGTTTGCTCCTAGAAGCCAAAATCCCGTAGACTTCTGTTGAGAATTAAACAGCTGTTACTCAGTCATTCTACTGGTCAGAATAACCATTCTTGCTCTGATAGCTTTGATTTTTTTTAGTGCAACTTATTCAAGTTATAAACGTGACGAATCAGACTCCTCAAAAGTACCAGTATGTGGTCTCACATCCAACATTCAAAAGATTTGACAGATTCTCCTAAGCCTGTTTTCTAGTGGTATGAATGTAGTGTCCCAACAAACTCACTCCTGATTGGTGAGACTGGTTGCCATAGAAATGTTGACTCAGACCACTCACGACGCTTATTTGCCACCACTGGTCAGTCCATCAGCATCTGTGTGGACGTCCTGTGCAGGAATGACTTTGGTTGGACAGTGGTTCTTCCTCTCAATGTGCCGTTCAACAGATAAGATAAACTGCTGGTTTCCCTCCTGCAGCTTCTGCACCAGTGGCTCATGATGTACATGATGCATCTCATCAGTCTTCATCACCATCATCATCACCTTGTGTTAAAAAAATCAATTTAGAAAAGAGCATCATTTTTTTCTATTCAATGTGTTTACACAGTTACATTCTGAAATATCACAAACAAGCTAAAACTCTGCACATGATTTTGTAATCACTTGCTGGTTCAGGAGGGTATTCTTGATCCCTTTCTCATGGAGACGTCTGTCCTCAGCTGTCCTCTTCAGGAGAAGCTCTGGGATTGCGGTCCACGTGCTGTTTTCTTCTTTCAGATTTGGATGTCTGTTCCTCACTGCTCTTTTCAGGTCTATCCATAGATTTTCAATGATGTTGAGGTCAGATGATTGAGAAGTTCACTGCAAAACCTTCAGTTTCTGCCTCTCCAAACGTATCTTTGGTCATTGCAGCCAAAAAGTTCCATCTGAACCGGGTCGGTCCACAGAACTTGTTTCTAAAATGCATCAGGCTTGTTTCTATGTTCATTTGTGAACTTCAAAGGTTGAATTTTGTGGTGAGGACGTAGAAGAGGTTTTCTTCTGATGACTCTTCCATGAAGATCATATTTGGACAAGTATCTCTTGACTTAACTCTTATCTCTTAACTTTATGGCTTTTGTTTTTCCACAGATAACTATACAGAATTTTATCCAGAACGGAACACTGAGTTTTACACAGAAAGCTAGCACTTTGCTCAATGCGCGGTTTTTAGAAATAACTAACCTTATTGAAACGTCTTGTGATCAAAGTTCATTTGTTCACTCTTCCAATAACAGTGTAAATCTTGTGTGGCTTCTTGAAAGTGGCTATTAATTCTTTGGATATCTTAAAACACGTATGGACTCGCCACCATCTTGAATCGTCCGCCTTCACTGCCCTAACTGTATGCAGAACTCTCTGTTTCACTGTTCACCCCGCACGCGTGAACCATACCTCACTTCCACTAAAATATTTTACAGGAACTATGTTACGTGGTAGTGGGTGTCATGTCTCTTAGGTTAAGGTTATAACAATATTAACCTCTTAAAGTGTTTATAACATTGAAAACGTTTATCTTAATAAAAAAAAAAAAACAACTTTAATGTCTAAAAAAACAAAGGGGAAAAGAAACGTTAAGGATCAGGACAACACAATCCTGCACTGGGCTACAAACAAACTACAAATGTCTTCTCTTCTCTTCTCCCCTCCCCTCCCCTCCCCTCCCCTCTCTGTTGTTAAGAAAAACATAAATTCTTGTGATCATGGAGTTACAGCCGTGAGATGATAATGCCATAATGTAGGCGACGAAAGGAAGTGACGTATAGTACATTCATGCGGGGTGAGCAGTAAAACAGACAGTTCTGGATACAGATAGGGCAGTAACAAAAAGCTCCAACATTCCTTGCGGTTTTTTTATTTATTTATTTATTTATTTTTTTTTTTGCTATGCTAATGTTAGCTTCGGCTTGTGAGATGCTATAAGCTAGTGGGAGAGATTTTAAACAAAGTACTGTTGCAAAATGAGTGAGATTAACTTCTGCACCAACGTTCCCATCCACAAGTAAAGGGCTAATTTGTAATGAGCTTCTGCTGTGCTGCTGAAAATATGTTCTAACAAATGAAATTAAATTTTTGCAAACAAATGAATGACACAATCAAAAGCAAAAGACCACTGGGAACAATGTTATAATAGAAAAAATAGAGGTGGAGTGGAACTGCGAAAGCATGGGTAAAACACTCAAAATGGACCAGAAAAGAGAACTTTCATGTGACACTGAACAGAATGGAAGAAATGAAGGCTATTCCATGAGAGAAAATACCAAGAAACTGAAGATGTTCTCACTTCAGAGAACAGCACAAACAGGCTTTAACTAGAGGATGAAGAGTAATGAAGTTGGAGACCCGCTGCTCAATGGAGCAAGAAGATGATTACATAAGACTCTCCAGATTGAGAAATAGACACCTCACAGGCCTTCGACTAGCAGATTCATTGAATAATACCTGCACAACACCAGTGTCAACATCTACAGTGAAGACTTCAGGATGCTGGCCTTCAGGGCAGAGTGACAAAGAAAAAAACATGAGACTTGCTAACAAAAAAAGATGAATATGAGCAAAAGAACACAGAAATTTGACAGAGGAAAATTAGAAAAGTATTACGGACAAATGAATCAAACTTTGAGGTTTTTGGATCACACAGAAGAACATTTGTGAGATACAGAATAACTGGAAAGATGCTGGAACAGTGCTTGAAACCATCTGTCAAGTAAGGCGGGGGTAACTTGATGGTTTGGGGTCTCGTTGCTGCTAAGGTGGGAGATTTCTTCAGGGTAAAAGGGACTTTAAATAAGGAAGGCTATCACTTCATTTTGCAACCCCATCCAATACCCTGTGGACAGAGCTTGATTGAAGCAAGTTTCATCCAACAACAGAACCATGACCCAAAGCACTCGTCCAAACTGTGCAAGAACTATTCAGAGAAAAAGCAGCAGCTGGGATTTTACCTGTAATGGAGTGCAGCCATCAGATCTAAACCCCTTTGAGCTGTTGTGAGAGCAGCTTGAGCTTTAGTAAAGAAGTGCCCATCCAGCCAATCCAACCTGTGGGAGGGGCTTCTAGAAGAGCGGGATAACTTAAATTATTTTTACATGTTCATACTTCTGTTGACCAGCAGATGTCTCTGAAGCACATCTAGCAGACTATCTACAGAGTTGGGTAAATTACTTTTAAAGGGTAAATAATTACTTTACTTTAGTTACTGGTTAAAATTAAAGTTAAATTACTCATTCCCTAATTTAAAAAGTAATTCACTACTCACTACTTTACTTCTTTTCCACTTGCATACACAATCTCAAAGGAATGAAGCAAGAACCAACAAGATCCCTTTGTAAAATCCACAAAATAAAAGCACAGAGGCTCCACTCGGGCAATCAGATTTTTTAAGCACCGCCTCATTAATTTCCCAGCATGAACATGAGAAAATGTACATTGAATAATAGCCTACATAGTGTATAGTCAGGTTGTTGATTGTGTTTATACTCCAGCAGTAGAAAGTAGTTCATCTCCAGGATAAAACTTGTACTTAACTGAAATGGTTTTGCTTTTGTTTTTAACAAATCGGAAATAATTTGAATATCTCTACTTGCCAAATGTGCCTAGTTATTTATCCTTGTCCATATTTATGTTGTGTTCATCTTACTTTGGCCAATCTTGAACTCTGCATTAGCGCATGTGTGCACACATGCATCAGCAACTGTTTTTTTCTTTTTCATTTTTGTTGTATTTCATTTAACCAAGAGGCAATGTCAGACTCAACTGTTTACAGTTGATTTGTTTTCTTAGTCACCAATGGTTTCACTGCACCAAAATGTGAGCAATGAAATACTCAGGATTTGTGTAGTCTAGTAATTGTACTTTCATTACTGAAATTTGAACTGTAATTTGTGACATTACCCCGTTATTGACCAAAGTAATTGAATTACAGTAACTCGTTACTGCAATTCACTACTCCCAACATTCCATATCTGGTGTTATCATGCTCCGCCTGTGTGTTTTATGACCATTTGTGGTGGACACACCTTAGTGTTGCACGCCCAGCGTGACCGGGCTATCTTCCTGCTCCTCAGGTGACCCATTTTTGCCTGCCGCAGCTGCTTCCTCTGCTCAAACACTCCATGTCCTACCTGCACGAAATCTTTGAGTTCTATGAGGAGATCCTGACGTGCCGCTATCCTTACTCCTGTTTCAAAACTGTGTTTGTGGATGAAGCCTATGTCCAGGTGTCTTCCTATGCCTCCATGAGCATCTTCAGGTATGGATGAGCAGACAACCAGAATGACCGTCTGTTGTTTAGTGTATTTACTGTAACACTATTGTTTCAGCACCAACCTGCTGCACAGCCCCATGATCATTGACCAGACCCCGCTGACTCGCCGCTGTCTGGCCCAGGCCCTGGCTCAGCAGTTCTTTGGCTGTTTCATCTCCAGAATGTCATGGTGAGACACCTCAAATGTGTCCCTGAAGGGAAGCCATGTACTCTCCGTATCCTCTTTGGGGAGGTGCTGAAAACCTCTGTCTGTCGCGCCCCATTCTCATGTTAGTTTGTGTCCTTTAGCAAAGCAGCTGCTGTTCTTTGGCAGTGAGGTCTTTGTAACATCTGTCTCAGAGTTCTGCACGTCTGGCTGATGCTGAGATTTGTGGCTGGATTCAGCTGTCAGGACGAAGAATGCTGCTCTGTGAGGGCAACTTATCAATCATTGTTGCTGCCTGTGAAAACTTAGGGGTTCCTAAAACATTGAGGGTGGTGGTGGGGGGGTGTAATTGGACACAGTGGCTGTCATTTGCCTGTCAGATGAAAGTAAACAAAAATCACACAGAAAGTGAGGAAGAATGTAGGAATAAAGCTTTTTTTCATCAAGCTTTACTTTAAATCAGCCTCAGAAAACATCTAAATAAATTCATGATAACGGAAGGTCTGCAGTCTGAAACCACTGAGGTTAAAATCTGATGTGGAGCATTGATCTGCTGGCGGAACGTTGTCGGTTCAGCAGTCTGTGTGTTCTACAGAAAGCTCCTCAACACACTGAGTGTGAGAGCACACAGGGATCCTGTTTATAGACAAAGCTGAGTAACTGTTTAACTGAGGAGCCAACCAACAAGTTTCTAATGGAATTTGTTTCTTTGTTTTCTACGTCTAATTTTCTGCCAGTGAATTTTGGTAGTCCAGTTCTGCTCTGAGAATGTGGCCATGATGAAGGTGAAAGCATCAGCACAACTGGAACACACTTGCATGTAGACAAACATTTACGGTTCTGCTCTGTATTTATGTCACTGATGGCTCCAAAATGTTTTTTTATCATCACTCAAGGAAAAAAGTTTGAATATCAGTTTTTGGAATCAGCAAACATGTTTTAAAATGTTAACAAATTACATGTCACTTAAAGCAAAGATCAGTTCCTTGTTTTCTCTGTGGGATGTGATTTGTTTTTTCTTTTCTCAAATACTAAAACCCTTAAAAACACTTAATTGCACTTGCTGAACATAAAGAGCAGTTTACTCTGAATCATTGACAATGGAATGATGTACTGCCTCCTGCAGGGCAGATGAGTGGGTGCTGAAGGGCATCTCTGGTTACATCTACGGCCTGTACCTGAAGAAGACGTTTGGAGTAAACGAGTATCGACACTGGATCAAAGAGGTAACTGCTGCTGCTTTTAACATGACTTCTTTCCAGAAGAAACCTGTCATTTCTAAAACATTCAGATATTAATTGTTATGTGAAAAGCTGCAGATCACCTCTGGCCAAACACATCCTTTTTAGCAAAAGCACAAATGGTCTGATGAAGATGCAGCAACAGAAGCTTGTTGACGTTGGAGATGTGAAAGCAGCAGTGGTCTCTGCTCTAATATCTATTTTCTCTATTAAACAACAAGTAAACATTACTGTTGTTGGGCTGCATGGTGGAGCTTTGATAGTACATGGATTTATTCTCTCCGTCTTTGAAATCGAAACCGGTGGTCCTCATCAGTGTCATTATCAGCCAAGGTCCTGCAGCTGAAGAGAACAGCTCAGGCAAAACATCCCTAGAGTCCTGGTTCTGCTGTGGAGCCTCCAGTCACAGCTCCTCCTGATTTAGGGCTCCTCCTGATTTAGGGCTCCTCCTGAACGGCGGCTCCTCCTGAATGACGGCTAATCCTGAATGTTGGCCTCTGCTGTATCCTTCCTCACATCATTCTGTGAATATTTTACTGTCGTCTTTGTCCATAGGAAACCACTGCAGTCATTTTTAAGTAATTTTGAAATAAAGTGTCAAATCCAAATGTATCTTAATCTTTAAGGGGCTTTTTTGCTGACCTGTTTGTTGAAGATAGCCGTCATGTTTGTGTCCATCTTTAAAAACAGAAACAACAAAGTTCCTGATTGATATATTTGGTGTTTTTTTTCATCTAGGAGCTGGACAAGATTGTTGAGTATGAGCTGAAAATGGGAGGTGTGCTGCTGCACCCCACCTTCACTGGATGCAAAGACAAGGACAGGTGATGACCCAGGACTCTGCTTTTCACCTCTTTTTGGGATCACCCTCTCACTGCACTTCTCTTCTTTTAGTCCCACCCCCCACCTGCACTTCTCCATCAAGCACCCTCACACCATGTCTTGGGAGTACTACAAGATGTTCCAGGGCAAAGCTCACCTGGTGATGAGGCTTATAGAAAACCGAATTAGCATGGAGTTCATGCTGCAGGTGAGCTGCTGCTCTTTCTTGTTCTGTCACATTTTTAGCTGGTGCCTTACGTCCACTTTCTACATGTAAGGTCTTCAACAAGCTGCTGAGCCTGGCCAGCACGGCGTCCTCGCAGAAGTACCAGAGTCACATGTGGAGCCAGATGCTGCTGTCCACTTATGGCTTCCTTAAGTCCATCTCCAACGTCTCTGGCAAAGACATCGGGCCCCTCATTAAGCAATGGGTGTATCCTTTTTGAAAACATCACACAAAGCTTCAGCTGTAAAAGTGAACAGATAGTCCACTGCTTCAGGGTCTCCTCTGAGATGTGGAAATACCTGAAGCTCTGACGTGAAACCTGGTGTTTTAGACTGCCTGGGGAATGTGTGGTGGACGCTCTGAGATGACCGCTTTGGAAGATGCTAACAGATTTGAACCTTGACTTTTTACACCCAGAGACCAGAGCAGTGTGGTGAAGTTCTTTGGCAGCTTTGCCTTCAACAGGAAGAGAAATGTTCTAGAACTGGAGATCCGTCAGGACTACACATCATCTGGGACTCAGAAATATGTGGTAAAAGGAGCACATTGTGCAGTGTTGTCGTCATCCTGAACAGCTGTTGTGCGTCAGGTTCAAGAAGAAAACACAACAGATGTGAAACTGTTCAAGGTTTTCCGCCTGTTGAACCTCCATCAGTTCAGCTTTTGTTGGTTTCTCTTGATTTCAAAACGTAACAACCTCTGTTTCATGAAACAAGCTTCAAAATTGGTAGAGTTGAGGAGTATTTTGTACAGAAATCTGCTCTGAACGTTTTAAGTCCTGTGCTGTTTGTATGGAAGTGAGGTACACAATCATTTGCCACTCAAGAACCCTGTCTCTATGTTACTTTCTTTGCTTCATGTCCATGTAGACTTTAGAGCAGGCTAAATTTTTCAGTTCCAGTCTTAGTATGAAAGGCTGTCAGGCTGAACTCAGTCTAAGCCATCAAGGGCACATCTGCCGCTGTGGCTGCACATTTATTTCTGGATGAGCTTCCAATGTGGCAGACAACGGCCACATTCTTCAGGCTCTTCTCACTTCTCTCCAGGCTGCCATCAATCATTATGATTCAAATCATGCTCAACTTTTCCCACCAACTTTTCCCACCTTCTCAGTTTCAAACTTTTCTTTGCAGGGTCCAATCAATGTGACGGTACAGGAACTGGACGGTTCTTTCAACCACACGCTGCAAATAGAAGAAAACAGCCTCAAACATGACATCCCCTGTCATTCAAAGAGTAGAAGGTACAGCTGAGCAGAGCATAAATCAAGCCGTTTACATGCATTCCAAAGACCTGACCTTCATCTGATTTTTCAAGTACACATCTAGATCAGGGGTCAGCAAGCCGCAGCTCCGCAGCTGCATGCAGCTCTTTCACCTTTATGTTGCAGCTCTGCAACTGTGAAAATCTAGTATAAAAAAGTGTGTTTTATTTCTCTCAAAAACGTGCATCATGTCTTCTTATTAAGTCAAAATGTTTCATTTCTTTCTTCAGATCTTGTGCAGTTTCGGTGATCAGCTTTTGCTTTCTTCAGAGACGTTTACAGCACTTGCCGGGTCAGCAGCAGCGACAAAAACTGCACAATATCTGAACAAAGTATTTAATTTATGTTTGTTCGTTTGTTTAATTGTAGCTGTAAATTGTAAAATTATTGTGATCTTGAAATATTAAATTAAAATGATACATATAATCAGGGCTCTAAATTAACACCCGCCAAATGTGGGTAAAACTTTTGGCATTTGGATATTGTTCATCATCTCTGACACGGGACTCAAACTCACAACCATGACTTTTAGTCGCCTGCCTTTCCTCCCCACTTGACCAACACAAACTTCCATCCCAGAGTTTGTTCAAACATTTATTCTGATGTTATTGTGCAGATTTAATCCTCACATTCACAGCAGCAGCTGGTGCATTCAGGGGCTGCATGGAATTTTTGCAATTATGCGCTTTCATTAAGATATTGCTATTGCTGCATTCAGGTGCGCTGGTAATTTCTAGCATCTGCTCACACTGATCTCAGCCAACACAAACACACACTGCTTGTTATGAACTTATCATAGATAGTGCTCAGATAGATAGATAGATGCTACATCTTCATTCTAGATGTTGTAAGTGTTTGCGGCTCCCAGTTTTGTCTTTTCCGTGGAAACTGGGTGAAAATGGCTCTTAAAATGTTAAAGGTAATCAGAGAATGATCTGATTTAAATTGTTCACATTGCATGTGAGAATGTGGCTTCAAAGAGATGACAGCATGAGTTAGCTGTGGCTTTGGCTCTCTGTTTGGCGCTCCTGATGTTTGTCAGACTAGCAAACTTTGGTTCCAGAAAACTGATGCTGATGTTCTCCTGTGAACTCTTCTTCACTTCTATGAAGATCGTGTTTTTGGTGTTAAAATGTTTTTGTGGCAAAATTAAGTCTAAAATTGCATTTCTGATGGTTTCTTTATTCAAATCATGGAGTTCAGATGACATGTGAGTCAGTAGCAGATGAAAAAATGTCTTTGGGAAAAGTTTGTAGGTGTGACGTACACGTTACTACAGGAAGCCACAAGCTCCCTGCTTCTCTGCATTCTGATGCATCCACTTGCAGACAAATAGATCCATGTACGTCTTTGTTTTCCTCGTCTGAGCTGGAATCTGGATCAGAAATGTACGGCTGGATAGCTCCAATGTTGTTGGCTATTTTAGTTGCACCGATAATGTCAGCTTGTGGTTTTGAGGGGCTTTAAACTAGCAGGAGAGTGTGTAAACATGACGGGAAGTAGATGTGCGGTTACTCCAGAGCAACAGTCTCGCCCACAACTCGGAAGCTAATTTCTGATGAACTCTTGCTGCGCTGCAGAAACAAACCAGGGATTTATTGATTTTGGTTAAAATGTCAGAATCATAATTAAGAGACCACTGGGACCACTTTGACAAAAAATCAAAATATGAATGAAATGGAACTTTAAAGTGACTTAATCACACTCTAGCCTCAGCCTGAATTTCAGCACCTGCAACCTGGACCTGTGTACCTTTGTGTGCTGTGGATCTGGATCATCATAGTGTTCTTTATCCTTCAGTTCATCCTGGGCTCTGTGTCTCCACCTTCCACACAACAAGATGGCCTTTAAGTGCTGCAGTGTTTGGTTCCCTCAGTTAGACATAAAATCAGTAAAAAGATGGTCATCCTTTATTGAACTTTTTTGGACTCATTTCCTTTTTCTGCTCCTTTTTTTCGTAGGAACAAGAAAAAGAAGATCCCTTTGATGAATGGAGAAGAAGTGGACATGGATTTATCTGCCATGGAGTAAGGCCTCTGCCTTTCAGGAGTGAACTCGGTCTCTTCAGAGCTTTGTATGCAGGACTATCATCCACTCTCCTTACTCTGCAGTGCTGACTCTCCTCTGCTTTGGATCCGGATTGACCCTGACATGTCCATCCTGAGGAAGGTGGAGTTTGAGCAGGCAGACTTCATGTGGCAGTATCAGCTGCGCTATGAGAGAGACGTGGTTGCACAGGTGGGCTGATGACAGTAGCAATCTGCTGGTTTTACCTGTCCCGTTCTGTTGGATTTCACACGCACAGAGGCAGGGAAAGTCTGCAAGGACACTAGTGATGTTTGTTTTCTATAGAGCAGCCTTAGATGACAGTAAATGTTTAAAGTCCCACTCCAATCATTTTTTAAACTATTTTCAAAGTGTTCTCGTTGATGAGGAGTAGGCCTGCCCCCTTCCCATCTTCCATATGTTTATGTTCCCTGCCAGCTGCCAGCCCCTCACAACGTCAACCTATCATTACCTGTGCAACTAAATTGGCGAGCAATATTGGAGCTATCCAGCCGTACAGTTTTGATCCAGATGGCAGCTCAGATGAGGAAAGGACAGACATACATGGATCTATTTGTCTGCAAGTGGATGCATCAGAATCAAGTGGAGCAGGGTGCTTGTGGCTTGCAGTAGTAACTTTTACATCACACTTAACAAGCTTAAAAAGCTCCTTCCAACAGCATTTTTTCATCTTCCCAGATTCACCTTGAGTTGATGAAGAAATATTCAGAAAAATAATTTGAATCTTTTCTTTATGGATGTCCCCCATCATCAGGAAAATACCACAGAAAATATTTATACACAGAAAACCCAATTTTCATTGGAGGTGTCTTTAAAGGAGACAGCCATAACCTGCTGACTGCACTTTCTTTCCCTTTCAGGAGGAGGCCATCAGTGCTCTGGAGAAGTTTCCGACCCCCGCTTCCAGACTGGCTCTGACTGACATCCTGGAGCAGGAACAGTGCTTCTACAAAGTTCGCATGCAGGCCTGCTTTTGTTTGGCCAAGGTCAGTTGTGTAGTCAGTTTGGCTGAGCTGCAGGCATCATGACGTGTACTTGTCACGCTCTGCTTCTTGCCAGCAATGATGGGAGAGTTCTAATTAAAAGGTAAGGTTCTCGTGGGGCATTGTTAAGCAGAGATCAGTTCTGGGACCAAATATGTGACTTTGTAAAACTTGGTTCTCGTTTCCAGACAGTTTCAGTTCCGCAGAAACCTCAGAGACCCACAATGTTCACATGTTTCCTGATGTATTCGTGGTGTAAGGAACATTTACTTCATCCTTTCAGGAAACTGTCAGGCAAATGTTTAGCAGCGACATTCTTGTGGAAGAGGCTCTACCACAAGAAACGCACACTAGCAGCAGGGCCACCCAGCCTCGCAGGGCACCATTTCAAATATGCTCTGTAGGTTAATGAGCCTGGCTAATGCACATATGCAACACTTGCCTGGAGAGGGTTAACCCTTGCTGTGCCGCTCACTAAAGAATCTCCTTCTGTGGCTGCAGGAAATTCTCTGGCTTTGGGCTGTCCTGCACCTCAGGATTTGCACCTGAATAAATATTTTCACAAGAATTGTAACTGAAGAACCAGCGTACTGCTGCAAAATCCAACCACGCGTGTTCACAGACGCCAGTGAGCTGCAGCACGCACATGGCTGCCCAGATGGGATGATTGCTTATAAAAGGAAGGGACAACATCCCATTGATTCCCTTTGATTCCTCATTTATTCTAAATACAGTTTGTCAACTTTTCTTTCAACGTTTAAAATGTTTACAACTGTTAGTCTTTTTCACAGAAACCCCAGTGTTTTGCGTTTCAGTAACTTTTCACCAGAAAAGGTCAGCAAAGTCTTTGTTAGCCATATCCCTCCTTCAGACTTCTCCCGTGCGTTGACGGCATTCCTGCCCTCGGAACACTCCGTGATCCACCGTCATGCTTTACCCTGGTATCTGGTAACATGAGCTGCTTCTCTTGCTCCTCCGGGTTTTCCTCTGACAAAGAGCAGCCTGTGACTGCTGCCTGTTTTAACGCCTGGAATAAATGATGAAAATAAGAGGATGAAGGGAACAGCAGCAGCTCACCGGCCTCGAGGAAGTCTTTGCTGGAGGACTGTGGGTTTCAATCTATGGTTGGGTCACGCCAAACACTCTACAAATGCCCCCTGCTTGACACTTGTATTGAGGACTGGTTTTTTGGGGGTTTCATCCACTAGCTGCATCCTGGCTGCGGTTGTGGCTGCGGTGGGCGAAGTCAATTGTGGAGAACAAACTATAGTGTGTCGCAGCTGGTGAGACTGGTTTTTAAATGGGAGTGCAGCTTGAACCTTTCACTGGTATAGAAAGAAGTGTGTCATCTTTTGAGGAGCTTCAGTGTGTCCTTTGACTTTGTAGATAGCCAACGCCATGGTGAGTACTTGGCAGGGCCCGCCAGCAATGAAGTCACTCTTCACCAGAATGTTCTGCTGTAAGAGCTGCCCCAACATTGTTAAGACCAACAACTTCATCAGCTTTCAGAGCTACTTCCTGCAGAAGGTACCGGCATACAGAGTAGACTCTCAAACCCCAACCCCCGTTCATGCTCTTACAAATCACACTACTGTGGATTTGAACCCGCTTCTCTGTGGTTTGTCTCTTTAGACGATGCCAGTTGCCATGGCGCTGCTGAGAGATGTTCAGAACTTGTGTCCTAAGGATGTCCTCAATTTCATACTTGACCTCATCAAGTACAACGACAACAGGAAGAACAAAGTAAGGATGCAGTTTCTGTATGGAGGGTTTTGCTTTGTGTCGTCTGCTCTGTGTCTTTCAGTTCATCTGTGGTCCATGAGGCGGTTATGAGTTATAACTGAGGTTTTATGTCTTTTATAAACAAGTTTAAAGATCATTAAGCTGGTTCCACTTTGCTGTTGCACAGTAAAGGCAGAGAACAGCTGCAGAGCCTCCCAAATGTTTCCGCTGATCACTCATTACTCAGTTTGAATTAGATTTTTTTTTCTGTTTGCCTCATTTGGTTCCAGTTCTCAGATAACTACTACCGAGCTGAGCTGATTGAAGCCCTCACCAACTCCCTGACCCCCGCCATCAGCATCAACAATGAGGTGCGAACAGTGGACAACCTGAACTCTGACGTGCGCCTCATCTTGGAGGAGATCACACGCTTTCTGAACATGGAGAAACTGCTGCCGAGCTTCAGGAACACCATCACTGTCAGGTAGGGGCTAATGGGAAACCTTGGCATCAATCTTTTGAAAGTTGTGCTTCTGCCGATTCCTCCATGTTCCCGCCCACTTTTTGTTGTGAAAGGATAGGACTTGTTTTTAGTTGAAACTTCATTAAAATCGCAGAGGTGTGGGTCAAAGTCTACATTTATAAATGTCAAGGAAACACAGAAAAAATGTATATAAAGGTTTGAATGGCTCCCAACAGAGGCTAGTCGGGCTGACTGGCTGCATCAGACCAGAACTGACCACATGACCACAGACTCGCATGTGAACATGACCTGATCCATGTTGCTGATTACACACCTATGGCTGAATTAGATATTCAATATGTTTTCTTTTTTATTTATTTATTTATTTGGGGGGGGTTCTTTTATTTAAGCAACTCAATGCATTAAGGCATGTAGACACGGTCCAGATGATCTGCTGCAGATCAAACCGAGCATCAGAACAGAGTTGAAAGGTGACTGAAGGACATTGAATGTGATATGGTTGTTGAAGCCAGACGGGCTGGTCTGAGTATTTCAGAAACTGCAGGGATTTTCACCCACAACCGTCTCTAGGGTTTACAGAGAATGGTCCTCAAAAGAGAAAATATTCAGGGAGGAGCAGTTCTGTGGCCTTGTTGATGCCAGAGGTCAGAGGAAAACTTCCAGACTGGTTATAGCCGAGGTCTGCAGAAGAACATCTCTGAACACACAACACATCCAACCTTGATGCAGATGAACTACAGCAGAACTACAACACTGGTAGTACTCCTGTCAGCTAAGAACAGGAAACTGAGGCTGCAGTTCACACAGGATCACCAAAACTGGACCATAGAAGATGGAAAAATGCTGTCTAGTCTGATGAGTCTCCCTTTCTGCTGTAGGGTCAGAATTTGGCATCAACACCATGGAAACATGGATCCATCCTGTCTGGTATCAACGGTTCAGGCTGGTGGTGGTGGTGTAATAGTGTGGGGATATTTTTTGGCACACTTTGGGCCCCTTAGTACAGATTGAGTATGATTACAACGTTACAGCCTACCTGAGTATTGTTGCTGACCATGTGCATCCCTTCATGAGCACAGTGTTCCATCTTCTGATGCTGCTTCCAGCAGGATGAGGCTCCATGTCATAAAGCTGGAATCTTCTCAGACTGGTTTCTTCAACATGACAATGAATTTGTTTGTCAAATTTGGCTTTGTGTTTGGGAGCCGCAGTAACACGCCTCACGTGTCTGCAGCTGCCTCAGAGCCATCCGACAGCTGCAGAGGAACGGACACATCCCCAGCGACCCGTCTCTCTTCACATCCTATGCCGAGTATGGACACTTTGTAGACGTTCGCATTGCTGCACTGGAGGCTCTGGTAGACTACACTCGAGGTATGTTACTCCTGACTGCAGCTTGGTCCCACTGCTCCTGTTGGCACTCTCCTGAGGTTTCAGTCAAATGGTTGCAGCTTCAGTACCTGAGGTTGCTCTACTGCATATTTTCAGTATGATTGTGGTATGTAATATGGGACTACTGTTTTTTTTCCTCATGTTTTCATGTATTTTTGTGTTTTACTGCAGTGGAAAGAAGCTCAGCAGAGCTGCAGTGGCTGCTCACTCTGGTCCATAATGATCCAGTTCACTATGTCAGGTACTCTGCTTCTGACCTTTAGATTTTCACCCGTAACTCCTCATTTCACATCATGTTTTCCTCTCATTGCTCCAAATGCAGTGTTATGTAAAAAAAAAAAAAACCCACTTAGATCATTCAGTTACACTAATAGCAGTTTTCAGAAGAACATGAACTGCACTTATTACACCTAAGAGAACTTTAAAACTCTGTTAAACCCGAAAGAAGACCATGAATCTGACAGCAGAAGGTTTTAAAGAAACAAAGTCCACGAATAGTTTCCTTGTTTTTTATTATAATAAATATCCACCACTAACTCTGATCATTAGGTATAAAAAAAAGCTATTTCTTTTAATAATTAATATGAAATTATGTATTAACTCTCCACCAAGCTTTAAGACAGGCCAAGAAAGACAGCAAACTACTAATTTAAAACAAATTGAACATAACTGTTGATGGTAAAATTCAATAGAGATGCTGGCTGATCCATCATACTTTGCTGTTAGGACAGTGATTTAACATTTGTGGACCATGACCGCTGCTGGATGCAAAGTTGCTGAACAATTGACAGAGCCTAATAAGCCTGCAAATGCTTTCACAGCATGTGGGTCGACTCTCCTAAAGAAGCGGTAATAAACACAAAGAATACTAACAAGAACAGAAGAGAGGTTAGACATCATACAGAGGACTTTACACAGTGGCCACAGAGAGTATTCAGATCCCCTTACATTTTTCACTCTTTGTTATTTTACAGTCATTTGCTAAAATCATTGAAGTTCATTTTATTCTCATTAATGTACACACAGTACCCCATATTGACAAAAACACAGAATATTTGCAGATTTCTTCAAAAAGAAAAAGTGAAATATCACATGGTCCTCTCAGTATTCAGAGCCTTTGCTCAGTATTTAGTAGCAGCACCTTTTGATCTAATACAGTCATGAGTCTTTTTGGGAAAGATGCAACAAGTTTTCACTCCTGGATTTGGGATCCTCTGTCATTCCTCCTTGCAGATCCTCTCCAGTTCTGTCAGGTTGGATGGTAAACGTTGGTGAACAGTCATTTTCAGGTCTCTCCAGAGATGCTCCATTGGGTTTAAGTCAGGGCTCTGGCTGGAACATTCAAGAACAGTCACAGAGTTGTTGTGAAGACACTCCTTGGTTATTTTAGCTGTGTGTTTAGGGTCATTGTCTTGCTGGAAGGTGAACCTTCAGTCCAGTCTGAGGTCCTGAACACTCTGGAGAAGGTTTTGGTCCAGGATATCCCTGTGCTTGGTTGCATTCATCTTTCCCTCCATTGAAACCAGTCGTCCTGTCCCTGCAGCTGAAAAACACCCCACAGCATGATGCTGCCACCACCATGCTTCACTGTTGGGACTGTATTGGACAGGTGATGAGCTGTGGCTGCTTTTCTCCACACATACCGCTTAGAATTAAGGCCAAAAAGTTCTATCTTGGTCTCATCAGACCAGAGAATCTTATTTCTCACCATCTTGGAATCCTTCAGGTGTTTTTTTATCAAACTCCATTCAGGCTTTCATGTGTTTTGTACTGAGGAGAGACTTCCGTCGGGCCACTCTGCCATAAAACCCCGACTGGTGGAGGGCTGCAGTGATGGTTGACTTTCTACAACTTTCTCCCGACTGCATCTCTGGAGTTCAGCCACAGTGATCTTTGGGTTTTTCTTTACCTCTCTCATCAAGGCTCTTCTCCCCCGATAGCTCAGTTTGGCTGGACGGCCAACTTTAGGAAGGGTTCTGGTCATCCTGAACATCTTCCATTTAAGGATTATGGAGGCCACGGTGCTCTTAGGAACCTTAAGTGCAGCAGATATTTTTTTGTAACCTTGGCCAGATCTGTGCTTTGCTACAATTCTGTCTCTGAGCTCTTCAGGCAGTTCCTTTGACCTCATGATTCTCATTTGTTCTGACATCACTGTGAGCTGGAAGGTCTTATATAGACAGGTGTGTGGCTTTCCTAATCAAGTCCAGTCAGTAAAATCAAACACAGCTGGACTCAAATGAAGGTGTAGAATCATCTCAAGGATGGTCAGAAGAAATGGACAGAACCTGAGTTCAGTCTATGAATGTCACAGCAAAGAGTCTGAATACTTAGAACCATGTGATATTTCAGTTTTTCTTTTTGAAGAAATCTGCAAAAATGTCAGAAATTCTGTGTTTTTTGTCTATATGTGGTGCTGTGTGTACATTAAAGAGGAAAAAATGAACTTTAATGATTTTAGCAAATGGCTGCAATGTGATAAAGAGTGAAAAAAATAAGGGGGTTTGAATACTTTCCGTATCAACTGTAATTATTGTATCGTGTCGACCTCTTCAGTTTTTTTTTTTTTTTTTTGGGCACGCCCACAAGTACAGTGGCTAGCAAAAGTATTCATACCCCTTAAACTTCTCACATTATGATCACACATACAAAATACATAAATATATTTTATTGGAATTTTATCTGAAAGGCCAACACAAAGTGACACAAACTTGTGAAGTGGAAAGAAAATGATACAAGAGTTTAATTTAATTTTTTTTTTACAATTGGTGTGTAAAAGTATTCAGCCCCCTTTTTTCTGACTGCATCAACTGCCTTCAGAAGTTGCTTGATGATTGGTGACTGATCAAGTGTTGACTTCATGACTTCATAGAGTCCGTCTGTGTGTCATTTAATCTCAGTATCTAAATCCAGCTGTTTGGTGACAGTCTCTGTGGTTTGTCAAGAGAATATTGGGGAGAAAACAGCATCATGAAGTGTAAGGAACACACCAGACAGGTCAGGGAGAAAGTTGTAGAGAAATTTAAAGCAGGATTAGGATAAAAAAAGATTTCCCAAACTTTGAACATCTTATGAACCACTGTTCAGTCCATTATCCACAAATGGAAAGAGTTTGACACAACTGCAAACCTACCTAGACATGGTCGTCCACCTAAACTAACAGACTGAACAAGGAGACACTGATCAGAGATGCAGCCAGGAGTCCATGATGACTCTGGATGAACTGCAGAGATCTACAGCTCAGGTGGAGGAATCTGTCCATAGATCAACCATCAGTCATGAACTGAACACATCCGGACCCAGCAAACGTGTGGAAGAAGGAGCTCTGGTCAGATGAGACCAAAATGGAACTTTTGGGTCTAAATGCAAAGCGCTGTGTGTGGAGGAAATCTAACACATCACTCTGAACACACCATACCCACTGTAACATGGTGGTGGCAGCATCATGCTGCTTCTCTTCAGCAGGAACAGGGAATCTGGTTAGAGTTGATGGGAAGATGGATGGAGCCAAATCCAGAGTAATATTAGAGGAAAACCTGTTGAAGTCTGAACAACACTTGAGATTAAAGCAGAGATTCACCTTCCAACAGAACAATCACCCTAAACATGAAGACAAAGCTACAATGGAATGGTAAAAATGAAACGGATTCATGTGTTGGAATGATCCAGTCAAAGTTCAGACCTAAATCCAATCCAGAATCTGTGGAGAGATTTGTAATCTGCTGTTCACAAACGCTCTCCATGTAATCTGACTCAGATTGAAATGTTTTGTTTAGAAGAATGAACAAAGATTTCAGTCTGTAGATGTTCAAAGCTGGTAGAGACAAACCCTAAAAGACTTGCAGCTGGAATTACAGTAAAAGGAGGTTCCACAAGTTCCAAGTATTGACTCAGGAGGATGAATACACTTTTACACACTGCAGTTTTCAGTTTTTTATTTGTAAAAAGAATGAACTCTTGTATAATTTTCTTTCCACTTTACAAGTGTGTTCCACTTTGTTGGTTTTTCACATAAAATTCCAATCAAATATATTTATGTTTGTGGTCATAATGTAAGAAAATGTGGAGAAGTTCTAGGGGTGTGAATACTTTTGCAATGTGGTGATGGAGCACTTTGGCTGCAGATAAAAAGATTGTGTCAGCGGAACATCTAGAGATGTACTTTTTCAAATTTCTTCAAGTTTTAAACTGGGCACAGAGGATTCCCGGGGCTTGTTAACATAAAACCTCTTGGGTTTTGCTTATGTGGGTTGTTTGGAGCTTGATGATTTGTGAGGAATCTTCAACCGGATCAGGAATCTTCCTGTTGCTTTCGTATGAAGATTGGTGCTTTAGGTGCTCTGCTTTAGTCTAATAAAAAATTTGAAGCTGCAGATGTTGATACATCTTCTGTTCATTCAGTTAATAATAATTATGATGGATTAGATTTTTCTGCACTTTTCCAGATGCTTACTATGTGTATCCATTATTCATTCACACCACATTCATACATGGTGATGGTGAGCTGCTGATGCAGCCACAGCTGCCCTGGTGCAAACTGACTGAGGTGTGACTGCTAGAACGTGCCTACGACCTCACTGACCATCACCAGGACATTCATACACATTCACACACCAGTGGAACCACACTGGAGGCAGGCAGGGTGAAGTGCCTTGCCCAAGGACACAACAACAGTTGACTGGGGGGACCTGGGTTCAAACTGCCAACCCTTCGATTACCTGCTAAACCCCCGGAACTGGTTCCAGTTCTGCATCAGTCTGCAGGTGCTGTGGCCTCACTCAGCTGGTGTTTTCATTTTCTCCCTCCAGGCATAAGATCCTGAGCATGCTCTGTAAGAACCCACCTTTCACCAAGATGACTGACTCTGCTCTGTGTAATGAAGCTCTGGTGGATCAGCTGTGGAAGCTCATGAACTCAGGTGAGACACTTGTTTGAGTAAAGTCTGTTGGTACGCCCCTTTTTATCTAGGGGGGGGTGGAGCACAACATAAAAGTAGAATTAATAAAAATGTAAAATGATCACCCACTAAATCAATCACAAGACACCAAGAATGTCTCCATAAAATAAGTTACACATTTGTTTACACGGCAACAATAAACACCCTGCACGGTGGCGCAGTGGTTAGCGCTCTTGCCTCACAGCAAGAAGGTCCCGGCTGGGGGACTTGAACCGTAGCCGGGTTAGGCTCCGGCATCCCCGTGACCCCGAAAGGGATAAAGCGGTTCAGAAAATGATGATGATGTCAATAAACACCACCAACAATAACCAAAAATGTGAAGCTAAAAGGCTTCAGGATGAACCAAGGCCAAAATGACAAACAAAAACCTTCCTGTCTAAACACAGAAATCTGCTTCCCTGTAAATGAAAGAAAAGGGAAAACAATGACAAAACTCTAACATAAACAGGAGAAAACATGTACTCAAGAAAACAGCCCCTACAGCGTCAACAGAAATAAACAAACTAAAGACAGAGTGGACCTCAACACAGAACTACAACTACAAAGCTCAACACAAACTACATAACAAGTGGAGAAGAGCGCCAAGCTGATGGAGACTGTTGCAGCGAAGCTCCAGGTCCTCGCAGTGCTTTCAAGGCTGCATCCATCAGCTTTCATCTAATTGGGAGTCGCATCTTTTCAGCACCACACCTGAAGGACAGTAAGAGACACAGATACATTATGGTTCACCTTTCCTCATGTTTGTGCATCTCTACATCCCTAAAGACACATTAACTGATTGATTTGGTGAAATCCAAGAAACTTCCACAAGAACAGCCGCGTCATTGTGGCGATTCCTCAGATCCAAGAAGCTTCTTGTCTCCTTTGGTTTTTGGGGCTTGGTTGACAGGCTGAAGTCCACACAGAGCCCTGCACATCCTCACTGCTGTGTTCATTGTTTCTGTTGTTGTTTTTCTTTGTGGTTTTTTTGGTCTTCCAGGGTGGTGCTGTGAAGCTCTCAGAACATAGTTGTTCTGCCAAAGCAAACACCCGCAGCCCAAGACAAACACTGCTTCAGTGTTAGATTGCTGACCTCAGCTGCAGCTGCAGTTTGTCTGTCCACTCAGGTTTACAGCTGAGCTGAATGGATCTATGTTTTTCCAGTCATCTGGTGTTAGCTGGTCAGGTTAGTGTATGCAGCGTCAGGACAGCGCTGCCAGCTTAAATACAAGGAGACCAGTGTGCTCACAATTAATTGCTCTTCTTTACAGAAATTTGCTGGTATTCTGTTTCTCATCCTCCAGCCCCCCATAAACTGAACACATGCTCTAACCAAAGAAGGAAAGTCAGGCCTGCTGAGCTCTTTTTTTCAGCTCATGCTTATTCCTAAAGCATAGTGAAGCCCTGTTGTTCAGCGTCTGCTCTTTAGGTTTTCAGTTTTTTCATCCAAGCCCCCACCACTCACACACGCCATGCAGGTGCGTTTAGTTGCTGAACAGACAGATTGGGGCTGTATTGTCTTACAGAGGTTGTTAAATAAAATCTTGTGGTTTCTAAGCATTAAGAGCTGGAAAGTCTCCAGAAAAAAACTTAGTGGCTGCCAAACACCAAAACTGCAGAAGGTTCAGACGAGTACACTGTCTGCAGCCGAGATGCAGACAGTGTAGGAAGGCTACACATTGGTCCATCTACCTGTTTGTCTTTCAGGTGCCTGTCATGATTGGCGGCTGCGCTGTGGCGCCGTGAATTTCTACTACACTCTGTTTGGTCTGACCCGGCCTTCATGCCTGCCTCTGCCAGAGCTGGGCCTGGTCCTCAACCTGAAGGAGAAGAAAGCCGTCCTCAATCCCACTATTAAGCCCGAGCTTGGAGTGGCTGCCATCATGGACTCTCCAGCCAGCATAGGGATTCACGGCGTGGGCATGAGCTACGCAGCTGTAAGTTCTGTTTCAGACTCTGAGGCCTGTTCCACCTCAGACAGCAGCAACCGGACACGATGACGTGAACTGCTGCACTCATCTCAGAAGCAGACTGCTGTGCTCCTGTTCTGATGGAAAATCTCTGAAGATTTGTTTACCCCACAAATGAAAGAGAGTTCACAGCAGCAGCTGTAGAGTTTTATTCTTTATTGACTGATCTTCTTTTCTAATTTAGTCTCCAGCTTCAGCTTTAAGGTTACAGTCCTCTTGGACTCCTTTAGCCTAAACCAGACACCAGAAAAATAATTTGTGCTGATAGAGGCTGTTTGCATGTGGATTAGGAATACTTTTTGTAAAGGACAGTGGTGTGTCCTGCAAATGCAGTGATATGCTGCTTTTATTACCAAGACACAAGCAGACTGCTTGTTTTCAAAGATTTTATCAATAAATTCTAATGCGAATCGTACTATGATGTCATCGTAGTTGGTTTTCTTGTTCACCAATCAGCTTTAAAGTCATGAGCGAATTTTTGAATGGAAACATGGAAATGATGGCAATCGGACAGTTGTCTAAAGAGGAGTCTTCATCTGTGTTTGTCAGGAGGATGAGGAACCAGATCCCATTTCTCTGGGAGTGTGTGGGGTGGGCCAGCCCCCACAGGGCCTAAAGAGGAAGGCGGAGACCCCCCTGGGCTCCCCCCCAGAGCCAGGGCAGGTGCTGCAGCAGCAGGATGAGGACGGAAGAGGAGGACGCTACAAGATCAGGGTGTGTCTGCGGCTGTCATCCTGTATTTCAATCCAAATAGAAGATCAAATGACAGATGAAACATCTGCCTCAATGCCAAAAGTGTTTCAGATGCTCCCGTCTCTTCCACATCCACTGGTGGATGAAATCCTCAGCTAGCATGCAGACTGCTTCTCCACTCATCTGTACGGAGCAGCTTTCTCTCAGCTGTCACAGTCAATGAGACTGTGACAGCTGAGAGATCAGGAGCTGTCAGAAGATGCTGAGGCTCAAGAGTACACAAGTCACCAACTTTCTGCAGAGTCCCTGCAAACATTCAGACCAGCTCAAGTAACAGGAGCTTGATGGGTTTGCATGGATGAGAAGGATTTGAGCTGTAGCTGTTGATATCATACTAAACCCAATGGATCATTATGGGATGTCTCCTTTGCTCTTATGTGTCAATAGTCATCAGGAGTCTCTAAAGTTAGTGCGTCAGGAAGGCTGCTGTTGTGTGTGAAGAGTTTGAACTGAAGTGACCTTTCTGCAGTTCAACACCATGGAGGAGGAAGATATTGATATGGAGACGGTTCATGACAGCCAGGCCTTCATTCACCATCATCTAAACTTGCTCGAGAGGCCTTCTACACCAGGTGAACACACTGCTCTCTTTGAACTTTGACCTCTGTCAGCCTCACTCCTATCCAGCTCATCTGCACCTAGCCCTCATTCAGAGTACTTTCTCTGAAGATTTCCTGATTCAGAGGATATGTTTGGACAGAAGATGTCCGCTGTTCTACAGCAGGCAGTCTGAGAAGCACCACAGCTGTGACCGTGTCCCATGAAGGTTGTGTTTGAGCCCACCCCTTCAGGCCTGCTCTTCAGCGTTTCAACAAATGTTTCAAAAGTCAGACAAAAGTCTTAAATGTTATTATACTGAAAAAAGGCCTTAAAAGGTTACATTTTGGGTGAATGAGTCAGTCACGAGAAAGTCAAGAGAAAAACACAAAAACGAAACAAAAGGAGTTTCGAATTCGGACTGCAGACTGCGGTCTGTCTCTCAGTTTTTCTTCAGGTTTCTTGCTCCAGTGCAGGGGGGGCTCAGGCTGACAGATGAAATGTGAATAAAAAGGAGAGGGACATGAATACGGCTGCCAGCTCTGATCAGAGAAAACTAACAGGCTGAATGTTTACATTGGGCCTCATTAATAATACATTTTCTGACAAACAGGAAGAATGAATTGAAATACAATATTGTGCATTTTATTACACATTATTTAGTGATGATCACATTGTTTGGTGTTTGTTTGTTTGCTAAAGTAGACGGGCTCATTTTCTTTCAACATACAATATTACATTTGGTTTAGAACGGTCTTAAAAAGTCTTAAATGGAACTTGTATCAATCTGTAGACCTCTGAACTCGGTCTGATCTGTCTCCTCAGGCAAAGAGCCGCCACTCATGGAGCAGTCGCTGCTCTCCATGCCTGCCACCCCGGTGCCGTCCTTCTCCAAGGAGACGGCCTCCTCATCTAAGCATGGAGGCGACCACGGCCATCACCACCACCATCACCACCATGAGCACAAGAAGAAGAAGAAGAAGCACAAACACAAACACAAGCACAAGCACAAGCATGAGAGCAAGGACAAGGACAGAGAGCGGGACCACGACACCCCCCACGCCTACAGCAACAGTCCCGCCAGCGGCCTGTCGCTGCGCTCACCCTCTCTGTCTGACTGAACCTCCGTTCTGGATCAGCTGCAGATTTCTGCTGTGGAGCTCCAAACATGCACGACGGAAAGGACTGTAACTCCCCACCCCCACAGCCCGCCAGCACCAAGGTCCAAACAGGACTCTGGGCTGAGCCAGGGCCCCCCAAACCGAGAGGAGAAACAAGAACTGCTTTCATGAGTTCCCGTTCTGGGTCAGTTGATGTCTGGATCCAACAGCTGCTGGGTCTCTCTGGCCGTTTGACCTAATCGGGTCTGAGTTTGGCAGAGCGCTTTGGGTCGGCGCCATCTCATTTTGTTCAAACCCCAAGAACTCCACTGACCCAGCAAACCAAATGTGTGTGAGCACGCAGATCACGGTGAGGTTCACTGCCATCTGGTGTTTGCTGGTGAAACTGCACAACCTGAGGAAGGTTTGAGTAGAAAACATCTGCAGGTTTCTCCTTATCTGCCTTTGTCCTTTGCTGGTTCTGCTGTTTTCTGCTGTCTGTGTGGCGTGAAACACAGATGAGTAGTTCTACCGGGACGTCTGCTCTTCCCAACAACCGGAGAAGCTGCTGGTCATGAACTACAGGGATCAGAGGAAAATCTTTTCAACTTTTTAAATAACCTGGAGTGTTGAAGAAAAAAATAAAAACACTTGAAGTGAAGCTGCTTGTGTTAAGTGAGCTGTAGTTTTGTGATCGGGATGGTAAAAGTTCAGAACCGCTCCAGGACGGGTGACATGCTCCTCTGTGGTCTGTCTAACCCCGCTGGAACCAGGACAACCCGGCCAAACTTTGGCATCATCATCATCATCATCAACTAACTTGATCTTCTGGAACGTGAATAAAATGCTGGTGGTTGTTCCGTGTTCTGTAGCTGTTTCAGAAACGTCATGACGGTCCTCGGGCTCATGTTTCATCTCTGTCACTATTCTTCTCTAGGAAGAACTTTTCCTTCTTCCTGCTTAGTTTCTCCTCTTTTTCATGAAGGTTCCACAAACTGATCTCTTTGATAGAAAGCTCGTTTTTGTGTCAACCAGTAAGTAATGAAAGACAGCAGGGTGGTTTCTGACTCTGCTAAAGATGGAACCGGACAGTTCCGTCTACACAGCGCGGGGGACTATCCCCAGTACCCCGGTGTCCCACTGCTTTATGTGGTCATCCTGGTGTTCCTCCTGGCCAAAGGGAAGATGCATGAAAGCATCCAAACACGGAGGTGGAGGTATGATGATATGTTCTGCCGACAGCGCAGAACGATGGAGGTCCTGAGGAAAGCCTGCTGGGCTGGACGGGGGTGGAGAGCTGAGGATGGTCGTGGTTCTGGCGTGCGGCGCAGTTCTTTTGGGTTTCTGGTGTTAATTCTTGGCCTGCCTCCTGCGTCAGTGGGAGTCGTGTTGTCTGGAACTCCCCCCTCCGAACACAGACAGAAGCCCTCCGCTGGACCAGGAGTCCGGGTCCCTGTCCAGCACTCCCCGCGGTTCTGGAACGGTTCTGAGTCCGCTTCTGACCGGGCCTGCGCGGGACCATGCTGCTGCACGAGCTGGTATGGTAAGCGCCGTGTCGCCACGCACGCGGCTTTTCTTTTATGGTGCCGTCTCCATGCGTTCGCGCGCGTGATCCGTGTTCGCTCGTGCACGCCTTCAGTTTTCAGTGTGCACGCGCTTCCCACGCGCACGTCCGTGCAGCTCAGATGTATGGAAAGCGCTCAGTGAGTCCAACAGTCAACGAAACGGGAAAAGCAACGCACGCTCGTGCACGACCGACTCTTCCGCTTTGGTTGTCAGAGACGTTTCAGAATAAATCCCATCATGCTTGTGACAGCAGAGCAGAGGCGGTTCTGCTCCCTGCAGAACACTGGACCTGTCTGCGTTAGTCCCAGAGCCTGGAGCTGAAGGACATGGAATGTTCATCTGTTTGTCCTGGAGCCTCTTCTGACCACATCCCAAACATCCCAAACATCCCAAACGCTGAGTGTTCATAAAAGTCAGACCTGCAAACAGCAGCGGCGCTCTGATGAAGAGGTTCTGGTCCAGCATGACACAAAGCTGCGCTTTGCCACAGTTTGGATCTGTGTACCACAGAACCTTCAAGGTCACATGAGGTTTTTTTTCTGCCTCTCAGGTTCAACAGAACCCAAAGTCAGCAGCTTGCTGTTCTGTTCTTGCCCCCCAGCTGCTGTGGAGCCTGTCTGCTCTGTGTGGGAGCTTGGTGTGTGGCCGGCCTCGGCGCTCAGGAGAAGATGGACCTTCAGGAACCACAGACGGTGGGTCCAGACTCAGACACTGTGTGGTGTTTTAGGACTCAGGAGTGTCCTGTGGTTTCATCTCTGTGAACACAGGCCTTCCTCACAGCTGGTACTAATGTGAAGCAGCAGCTTTTGGGGGAAAAAGATGAAAAACCTTTTTTCACTTTATGAAACATTCCAAATCATGAGCTCAATTTCTGTTTGGAAAACATGAGGAAGATTGGGAAAAGCTGTTCTGCAGGTCATTGGTTCATTCAAATGTAACAAAGGACAGGAGAGTGAGGCAGAAGATGCTGCCAGCTGTCTTCATCACATCCACAGCAACCAGTAATCTGGGTCCTGATCAGAAGTAACTGTCATGACTGTTACTTTCACTTATGAACCTAAAGCAAAACACTTGGAGCCAAGATGGTCTGTAGAGCCACATGGAGACAGAAGAGATGTCGTTGGTGTGGGCTGAAGAAAACCACAAAACGTATTCCTACTCAGAAATGATGAATGCGGTTCAACAAAGTAAAAAAATACATTTAATAAATGGAAAGTAGAGTCATGTGAAAAAATGAGGGCAGTCTATGAAACACATTTGGAAATTAGGATTTTAAAATGTATTTTAATCATTTACTGAGGGATCAAAGTAACATCACTTAACATTTAAAATTAAGAAAGTATTTTTAAAACTTTCCCTAAAATTTGAGTGAAAAAGAATGCCATTTCTGGTTAGAATGAATTAGGACCCCTGACATATTTTCCCACATGAAGTGGTTAAAATCACTCGGGGGTATCCCATCAGGTGCACATGATCAGAATATTAATACCAGCATCTATTTAAACATTTTGATTGATGTGTCCCTGATTGTTAGTGAAGTGAGCAAAATGGTGAAATGCAGAAAGCTGTCTGAGACCCTTAGAAGAAAGATTGCCTATGAGTCTGGAACAAGATTTAAAACGGTCTCAAAAGTCAGCAATTCCACCATCTGCAAAATTAGTTACAAGTGGAGGAAAAGCAGGCCTGGCTGTCCGAGCAACTTCATCCCCAGAGCAGAACACAAAATGATAAAAGAAGTCACCAAACATCCTAAAATGTCATCACAGGATCTGCAGCTGGCTGTCATTACTGCTGATGTGAAAGTGCATGACTCTGCTATCAGGAAGAGAAAACCTTTCTCCCTAAGAAAAACATTAAGACCAGCTGAAGTTTGCCTCGGGCCGTGACTTCTAAAATAACGTGCTTTTGATAGATGAGACGAACAGAATTGTTTGGACACCTGAAGAGAAGATGTGTTTGGCAAATCCACATCAACTTTGAATCATGGAAGTGGAGGTGTCATGGTTTGGGGATGCGAGGCTGAAACTCAGCTCTGAAGCCCAGTGTTTTGAAACTTTGAATCAGGATTAAAGTGATCCGAATGACCAAATCTGATCTGACTCCATGGATCAACAATTTTATAGCTGTATTTCAAAACTTTGCTGGATCAGGTCAAATTTGCTCAGATTTGCTCGGATGGGGATTTCCAGGTCTGTCCCGCCCACAAATCAGAGAGCAGAACCCAGAAAAGATGGAGCTTTCTCCCACAACGAGGAAGAGTCTGCAGGACTTTTGCAACCAAATGTAAGTAATCTTTTGATCTGGGATGATCATTCTTAAAATCTGACAAAGCAATTCATCTCATTTTGTTCATGAGTATTCATCATGAGAATGCTGCTTCTGTAAGAACAAGACATACATGAACTTTATGGAGCTTCTGCTCAGTCGAGCTGGCTTCATTCAGCAGGATACTCAGTTTTTCTTCTTTTTAACAGACTAACTAAACATCATTTTAATTCCACTCAATTTCTTTGTAAATGTATTTCATTTGTCTGGTCCAAAGATGCAGTAAACTGATGGAAGCATTTGATTGTTTTATTGTTGCAGGTTTGGAGGCTGTGGCGGTATGAGAGACCAGCTGCTCTGGATCTGCAGGAGTTTTGCTTACACTTATTATAAAAAGCCGTTGTGTGAATGAGTCTCTGCAGGAGTCAGAGTCAGTAGTCGGAATTATAACTTCGTTGTCTAATCATTTGAATTCTTTTTAACACTGAGCTGTCTGCAAAAAACATGTGCAATGATCCACAAATCCTCAGAAAAGAGCAGAGTTGTTTTGTACATGCAGGCAACTTTTAAAACAGGATTCTTTGTTTACCTTTTGTGTTTTGACTGTCCTCCACAGTTAAGCTACTTTTCTGTTACCTGAATTCAAAAAATGTTGATCGTTGTATATGAATAAAAATCTATTCATTTCACATCTAATGGCATTTTAAAAATTCCAACAGACTTTTCTTAAAGAAAATGAACCAAATATCAAACAAGAAGTAAAAAAACACGTTTTACATCAGCTGTGAAATGATAAAAGGTGCTGCCTTTTTCTTTTATAAAAGAAAGTTTCATTAAACTAACGAAGTACAAAAGGTTAGCACTCTATCTTTTTTATTCAAAATGTTTTCTTTGGGAATTTTTCATGTTAATTTGGCAGAACTGTATATACAGTGGGTACAGAAAGTATTCAGATCCACTTAAATGTGTCACTCTGTTATATTGCAGCCATTTGCTAAAATCATTGAAGTTCATTTTTTTCCTCATTAATGTACACACGGCACGGCATACTGAGAACAGAAACACAGACTTTTTTACATTTGACAGCTGAAAAACACCCCGCAGCATGATGCTGCCACCACCATGCTTCACTGTTGGGACTGTATTGGACAGGTGATGAGCTGTGGCTGCTTTTCTCCACACATACCGCTTAGAATTAAGGCCAAAAAGTTCTATCTTGGTCTCATCAGACCAGAGAATCTTATTTCTCACCATCTTGGAGTCCTTCAGGTGTTTTTTATCAAACTCCATTCAGGCTTTCATGTGTCTTGAACTGAGGAGAGGCTTTGAACTTAACTTTTGCTTCTACGTCCTGTAGAAACCAGCTCTGCAGTTTCCTTCACTCTATCCTTATTGCCTCTAAAATCTCAGACTTTAGTCTTTTTGTTGTTGAGTCAAAGAAGGTTTGTCTGCTTCCAGGAGTAGCTGGACGCAGCAGCAGAGAGTCTGATGGTCAGAGTCAGAGCTCCATTAAGCTGAGTGTCGTCTGCATACATGTGATACGCAGCTTTGTTAGTGTGAGCATGATCTGACCCTGATGAGGTTTCTCTTTTCTCTTGGTTTTCAGTAAATAGTGTTGACTAAAATGGTCCTCCTTTTAGGGGTTGTTTGTGCATTTGGTCACAAAGCCCCTCCCTCCCCTGTAATGTGTTTTACAGTCATGCTACACCAGAATGAAGTCTCTTTTTCACAACAGCAGGAGGTTTGTGATCACACAGTCACTTTGTTGTTTATGTGAGGCTGTACAGGACTTTACTGAAATGCTTTTTTCTGATTGCTTTGTCCTGTTTTATCCTCAGCTCGCTCCGGCCCCCCCTACGCCCCAACGTCCAGCTCCTGCAGGAGCCGGTGTTTTGAGCTGGTGGAGGTGGAGCCTCCCAGCTGTCGCTGTGACAACCTGTGTAAGACGTACCACGGCTGCTGCTCTGACTTTGTGCAGCTCTGCCTGCGGACAGGTACATAACCACACCCCCACGTTTCCTGTCATCATCCCTGCTGCCCCGTCAGGCTCACACACAGGCGCATTCATGTCTCCTCTCTGCTATTATTTCAAGGTAGAAAATCACTCCCAGATGTTGGCAGGGTGTCATCTGTTTGGTGGGGGGTTGAAGCCAAAAGTAACAGAAAATCTGAAGGAACTCCTGAAAATCTGCCATTTCATGTTGGATTTTTTTCTTTCCAACGTGCAATGGAATTGCCATCTGTTTTTAGGTCTACAGAACAATCGTTCTACCTTTAAAACTGCAGTTCCGTTGGACCAAAAAGGAATGGGGGGGAGGAATCGTGCTTATCAAAGCCCATCCAACAGATAACATTACACACAGAAACAAAAACTTAACATCAAGTTAACAAATATGCCACAAACATAAAAATCCATTTTTCTTGAGCCAAATACTTATTCATAAATCAAACTTTATTTATAAAAAGCGCTTCTCATACTTGGCGAAACAGGAAGCGTTTTCCATTTAAAACAAAACAAAAGCGAAAACCCAATTAAACCCCCCGCCCCAACCAATAACACATACAACCCATGACCCCAAACACAATGAGGAGGATACTAATAAAATCATTTCTAAGAGAAGCTTAAGTCTCGGCTCCGCTGTGAGGAAACGGTATTTTGGAATCTATTCCTGCCAGGATCAGTTCAGTCACAGGAACGCCGTAACAGCGCCCATCCAGACCGGGACATCAATGAAGTCCACAGCTGTGAGGCTGCAATGAAGAACATCAGCCGCCCCAGCAAGAGCGACCACTGCAGCAACGATACCACACCAAACCAGCAAGTCCTGGAACAAAAGATCCTCACAGAAACACCGGGGCTAAAATCATAGTAAAATACTAAAATGAAAAACTTCAAACGAATTTAAAAACATAAAATAAGATTAAAAGCATACAATAAAATACATAAAATCAAATGAAATACATAAAATAATATATTTATTACAACTCATAAAATAAATAAGAAGATAAGATCAACTAAAAGCTAAATTCAAAAGGTGGATCTTGAGCCTCTTTTTAAAAACGTCTACAGAGGTTTATACACATGTACTATAAGTAAATACATACTTATATTACAGATACATAAATATTTACCAATACAAAATTACATTTAGTAACTTAAATTTTGTTCAATAATTAATTTAAGATCCTTATCCAAAGAATTCCAAAGTTTTATTCCAAAAACAAAAGGACATATCCATTTTACATTTGATCTTGTTCTATGTGATTTGAACATAAAGTAATCTCTTAAATTGTAATAATCTTATTTTCTTTTATTTTCTTTTTTGACTTGACTGTACTCTGAAGGGCAAACTATTTTAAAAAGCACACAAAGAAATTTCCAACATTCTTATATGCACAACATCAGCAAATTTTAAAATATTTGTGGATTCACAAGAACAAACTTTATTTATGACTCAAATTACTTTTCTTTAAAAGTTTAATTATTCGATCAATATTTGTTTCCCCAAATTTCACAACAATAATGAAAGTAGGGAAAAATTAAGGTTGAATATTAAATATGAAAACATTTTTTACTCTTTTGGTTCTGTAAAGTATACCTATGGATTTAGATATTTGGTTTTTATATATTCCACATTTGGTTTCCAATTAAGCTGGTAGTCAATAATGACTCCAAGGATCTTTGTTTCAGAAGCACGTTCCCTTTCTTTTCCATCAAAATGAAGTGTTGTATTATACTTCGCTTTATATGTACCAAAAACCATGAATTTTGTTTTCCTATCATTAAAAAAGAACTTGTTAATCTCAAACCAATGTTTTAATTTAACTAACTTCCTTTCTATTTGTGAGATTAATTGAAGAATACATTGAGCTGAACAATATAAATTTGTGTCATCTGCAAAAATTCATCATTCATTCATTTTTTAAACCGTTTTGTCCCTTTCGGGGTCACGGGGTTGCCGGAGCCTAACCTGGTCACTCATGGGCGAAGGCAGAGACACCCCTGGACTGGTCGCAGGGGCCACAATCACACACCCATGAACACTCACATCCACACCAAGGGACAATTTTAGAGCAACAAATGAACCTATGAAGCATGTTTTTGGATCTGCAAAAACTTATTGTCAATCTAATTTTGTATTTCTTGTATTTGTCCTCGTTATCTTTTGTTCGATGTTTTATGAAGTCTTTCCATAAAGAGTTTATTTTTCTGCAGGTTTTTTCTAACCCTTTTGTCATCTGTGGACATTGTTTGTGTTTCCTACTAACTGTTATTTTCTCACTGGACAATGGTAATTATAAAAAAAATTACAATGTCTCTAAAAAGTCAGCATAAGAGTCATTGACCAGAGACCAGCCTTTTGCACAAAGGTCTCTGCTTGGTTGGAGCCTTATTGGTTACAGCCATTTTGCATGTGACTATGAAGATTGGAGTCAGTCATCGTGTCATTGTAAAACAAGTCTCGCCAGCCGTTGAGTTGTCTCCAGAAATTAAAGCTGAAGTCCACTTTGTGAAGAGAAACAAATGAAAGGAAGTGATTACTCCGATTGAGATAATCAGAGCATTGGAAATGGACTCTGTCAAAAATACAGCTGAAGAAGAATCAATGTCACAAGAAGACGTAATGTTCTTGTCTAAAGTAAAAGAAGGCATAAGGCAAAGGGCAGACAGCCATTTGGAAATGCTGTTACCCTTCAAAGAAGGAAGACCTGACTTATCCAACAGGTTTGTGCAGAACACAGACTCAAGTGTCTAGAAAGACGTTTAAGAAAAGATTAGCGATATTACAACGACTATGTGCCATTCATGCAAGATGTAATAGCAAGAGGCGATGCGGAGAAAGTCCCGAAAGATGAAACACACCACCTACCTGCTTGGTATATCCCTCACCACGGTGTCTATCATCCTCAGACGCCAAATAAAATACTTACCAAAATATTTCACTGAACGAGCATCTTCTGACGAGACCTGACCTGACAAACACCTTAGTAGGAGTTTCGTGTCGTTTCCGGAAAGGACAAGTGGGCATTATGTGTGACGTTGAGCGCATGTTCCACTAATTTTGTGTTGCTCTGCAAGACCAAGATTATCTCTGTTTTCTATGGTGGGAAAACAGCAACATGCAACATTCACCATCCGTGTTTTGGATGAAAGTCCCCTTGTTTGGTGCAGCCTCTTCACCTGGATGTACAAACTTCGTGCTCCAGCACCTAGCCATGCAAGGTGCAAGCAAGTTCAGTCTAGCTGCTGTGAAGTTCATGCAACATAACTTCTACGTAGACGATGGTCTGGCAGCTGTAGACTCAGAGCGAGAAGCAATTCAGCTTGTAAAAGAAGTCAGAGAAATTTGTGACGCAGGAAAGTTGCGCCTGCATAAGTTCATCAGCAAGAGCAAAGAAATAATCCCCACAATTCCCAAGGAAGAATGTGCAGCATGAGCTACGAATCTGGACCTAGCTTTGGGAGAACCAAAGATGGAACAGGCTTTAGGAGTCCAGAGGTGCGTAACTTCTGACACGTTCAGCTTCAAGGTTGATGTCAAGAACAATCCCTTCACTAGAAAGGAGTGCTCCACAGTGGCATCTATATTTGATCCACTTGGATTTGTTGCCCCATTCATTCTTGTGGGCAAAATGATTTTACAAAGAATGTGTCAAGGAAAGTTGGGTTGGGACGAACCACTCCCTCAGGACCTCAAACCACAATGGGAAGCCTGGCTAAAAGACCTCCAGAACGTATCCACCATAAATATACCTTTATGTTACATCTCCTCAACATTCAAGGAAGTACAGCAAAATGAGCTACACAGCTTTTCTGACGCTAGTGCATCTGGTTACGGCGTGTGTTCATACCTCAAAACCGTAACTAAGACAGGAGAAGTGCAGTGCACCTTTGAAATGGGTAAAGCTAGAGTTGCTCCTTCGAAAGTGACAACCATCCCAAGGTTGGAGCTCTCTGCTGCAGTAGTAGCTGTCAAAGTTGCAACCTTCCTAAAAGGGGAGTTAGAAATTCACGATCCCAAAGAATACTACTGGACTGACTCCAAGGTCGTCCTTGGTTACATTAACAATGAAATCCACAGTAATCTCACCACCACCTGGAGAATTCGTCAAAGAGGATCTCTACTTGCAGAAAAGATGGAAAAGAGTACAGTACTTAAAGAATGTATTCTGGACCAGATGGAGAAAGAAATATTTGCTAAATCTGCAACAGAGAAGTAAGTGTAATAAGATCAGAAGAAACGCAGGGGTAAATGACATTGCTCTGCTACAAGATGAGTGCATTCCAAGATACAAGTAGACGCTCGCCAGAGATATAGAAGTCACCCCAGGAGCCGATGGCAAGGTCAGGAAGGTCAAGCTTCTTCTTGGTTACTCTACTGAAGACAAAAAGGGGATGAGTATTGCCAAGACTGTTCTAGAAAGACTTATCCATAAGACTGTTCTGTTACTCGAAGCTGAGTAGTATTTGTTATTGTTCTTTACAGTGTTAGCTTCTATTTAGGATCATACATAATGTTGGTCGTGTGATGGTGTGAGTGTAACGGTTGATAATATGGGAGTACAGTTAATTTATTTGTCAGCAGAGGGCGCTACTGTGCTTGAAACGTCTTAATATTTTTCCTTTAAATTTCGTATGTTTTTTATATTTTCCTACTATTTAGACCACACCAATGGAGCTGTTAGAGCAATAATCTTTGAATTTAAAGAGTATTTTAATTTTTAGACCACCTGAGTTCAGTTAAAGAGAAGTACTTTATGTTTCTCCACTAGCAAAGCACGTCCAGAAAGCTCATTCAAAGTCGGCCCGACAGAAATGAATAAGAGCACAATTGAGAAGTTTTTTTGTGTTATAAGTCCAGCGGTTAGTTCATTAGCAGGCCAAAGTCTTCCACGGTGTTGATGTGGTGTGAAGTTGAAGAGAAGAATACCACATTAAACAGCAGTGCTAGGAACTCTAGTGCCTCTCCTTTGTGTGATTATGAACAAGCCGGCATATTATATGTAAAAAAAAAAAAAAAAGCTTTTTGCTTGTTTGTTCAGAGGGACCTATAAAGGCTCGAAATCCAAAGAATCTGAATTTTCTGTCAATTATTTAATGGTTCAAGCTTTACAGGGTTAAGCATGAGAAAGCAGATAACGTAACAGAGAAAAGGTTTCCTCCTTAACTTTCTCGCTAACGATGCCGTAGCCGCTGCTGGCCCACACCAGTCCAACTCTCGCATGAAAGCGTTCATCAACCCGGCAAATCCCAGAAGAAACACGAGGAAATGCACACTTTCAGAACCCATGCATATTTTGTTACATGAGAATGCATAAAAAACAATAAAGAAAAGTACTTACCGTCATTGTCCATCTCCCAACTTGTCTTTTCTTTCTAAAACTTTGGAGAAGGTGGTTTATCTTCAATTACGAGACCATCTAGGAAGTCATGACATTTTCGAGAAGTTTCAGTCTTGTTTTAAATCCTGTCACAGCACTGAAGCTGCTCTCCTCTTTTAGCTGTTGATTCTGGGTCCTCTGCTGTTTTCATTCCTTTAGATCTCACTGCTGCCTTTGACACAGTGGAACAGTGTGTTATTATCCCGACAGGAGCAGTCTGTTGGTGTAGAGGGAACAGCGCTCAGTTGGGTCAGATCTTATTTATATGGCAGGAGTTTTTCCGTCCAACTCGAACAGTTTTCTTCTTCAGAGGCTCCACTCAAGCACGGTGTACCCCAGGGCTCAGTTTTAGGTCCGCTTTTATTCTCCCTCTATCTGCTGCCACTGGGATCCATTTTTAGGAAACACAATGTGTCATTCCACTGCTTTGCAGACGACATCCAGATCGACCTTCCCTTAAATCTGGTGGTCCTCGGTGTCTCGACAATCTTCAGAAGTACTTAGCAGAGATCTTTGAAGGAGATGAACTTCCTCTGCATTAATGAAAACAAAACTGAGATTTTTGATTTAGTAAAAAAGGTTACTGCAGTGCTGTTGGACCCCAGGACCCTTCAAATGCTGCTTTTATTAGGAATCTTAGGGTAAACCTTGACAGGCTTTTTAAATTTGACAAACAGGTCAGTGCAGTAGTGCAGTCCAGTTTTTTTTACTTGAGGCTTATCAGCAAAGTCCAGCCATATCTTCATCTTCATGCTTTGGAACAAGTGATCCATGCATGAATCTTTTCCAGACCGGACCACTGCAACTCTTTGTACATGGGTATTGACCAGTCTCTGCTCCACCGTCTCCAGCTGGTCCAGAAGTCAGCTTCCAGACGGTGTGAGCACATCTCTCCTATACAACGCTCTGTTCACTGGCTGCCCTTGTTTTTTAGAATTGTTTTTAAGATTCTACTTTGGTTTTTAAATGTTTGAATGGTCTGGCACCTCAATATCTTTCTGAACTTTTACATTTTTATCGTCCACGTCGAGTCCTAAGATCTGAAGGTCAAATGCCTTTAACAGTTCCCAGGACTCGGCTTGTGACTCGGGGTGACAGAGGCTTTTCAGTTGCCGCTCCTAAACTCTGGAATGCGGTACCCCTTTCTGTGAGGTTTGCCAGATCTGTCAGTGACTTCAAGTCTCTTTTAAAAACACATCTTTTTAATCAAGCCTTTAACTCCAGTGCGCAGGTTTAGGGGGCCAGCCTGTTTTTATTTTGCTTTGTTTTACTGTTATTGTTTTATTTCTTTTAATGTCTTATTGCTGTTACTACTTTTTTTTTTGCGTAATGATTTTATGTATATTTGATTTTCTGTTCAGCACTTTGGCTGCTTTGGCTTTTATAAGTGCCATATAAACATTAAATTGATTGATCGTCTGAAATGATTGCTTCGTTATTTGCCAGTTCTTCTTTATCTTCCTCTTCTCGTAGTGGCAGCACAGACGCTCGCTCTGCTTGTCTTGCAGTTTGCAGTTTCGCACTCCCATCATGACAAGGCTGGCTATCCTTAAAGCAGTGGATAAGATCATCCTCAGATCCATCGCATGCATTAATGATTCCATAATCCTTAAAGGATTTTCTTATCATTTTCGGGGTGATTTCTAGCAAAGCTGATATTATCCACGTTACAAGCAAATGCAATGCAGGTGCTTTCAAGTTTCCACCAGATATCCACTCCTTATTTTCATCCCTGAGCATCCATTTATCATCCGATTCTCAAAACTTGTCTTTGAAGGGCTTGTTCCAAACAACTTCAGCAGGTTGGATGTATTTGGTGCAACCACCGGGGATAACTGCCGTTGACATGTTATATTTCTTCAGTTCTTCTTTCATTTCCTTACTGATGTGACAGCGGTCAGCATTTCAGACAAGAAGCCTCTTCTGGAAACAAAAAACACTGCAAACTTTCTGGCATCACATTATTGTTAATTCCTCATTCATCCATCCATCTATTGAGGTCACTACCACAGCCTCTGGAACGTCCTGTACTCTTGCCACCTCTCGCTTTGCACATTGAATTACAGTAAACTGTTTCAATTTTGTGCCGTCTGCTTTCACTGCTAACATCAACGGTGAAATGCAATTTCTCATGTTTTTATGGTAACACTCCGGATCTTAAAGGAGCCCGGCGTTTATTAAAGACCGGCGTCTAATAGAACATTGCTGTGTTAGACCTGGTGTTTATGGGAGACTGTCGGCTATTAGAGATTGGACATTATTGGAAGATACACGGTATATAGTTATATATAATATAATCATAGATTTGTTTCACAATGCAATTTATACTTTTATAATTTCATTTATTTCACATTCTGCTTTTTCCTTAATGAATATTAGAAGTTAAATCATCATGAATTCCTTTTTTATTTATAACTATTTTACAAAACAGGCTGAATGACCAGAATATGACAAACATGTTGGGTGTGCCACGCCACTCGTTTGCCCTAACGCAGCAAGCATTGCCACCTGCTGTGAATCACAACAAAGATGGATGAATGGAAGGTTCTAGCTTCAGTGCCAAGAAACAACTGTCCCAGCAAACTAACACACAGTAATGAAGCCTTCTTTTTAGGAGCAGAGTTCTTTTCTTCTTTCTTCTTGGGTTCCTGGTCTCCAAGGTGCTTGAATCAGTTTTGTTTCTGATTATCCTTTCACTCTGTTTCAACAGAAGAATAGCCAGCATCAAACTAGCATTTAGAAATGTCCCACTTCAATGTAACAGAAACATAAGCAACTGCAGAGGATCTGAACATGGAGTCTGACTGTTAGGAAAAGCAGGTCGAGGCGCGGCTGCTTCTGATTCCAGATGGCACAACCAACAAACCTATGTTTTCTAATAAATAAATAGTTTACATTCATAAAATTAATATACCTTGTTTGATTTACAGGACTATGATTTTCCTGTGAAAAACAGAAAAGAAATATAAAAAAAATGAATCAAATCTTCATCAATGTGAGTCTGTTTGAATTAGTTTCTAATCGAATCAAACCTTATTAATAGAAAGCGCTTCTCCAACCCTGCATAACCGGAAGCGCTTTGCATTCAAAATCAAAACATTCACAATTTATCATCTCATTCATCTTGACTTGGGTGTTTGACAGACAGAGAAGTCAACTCAAGGTTGTTGATAATGGACAAAAGATCAAAGGAAGCATCAGGTGTTCAATTTAAAAAGAAAAGAGAAAGAACGCACCAAATGATGAAGGTATGCAGATGTCCAAAATTAACACCTGCTAGGCGTCAAACACAAAATAAAGTAACGAAAGTAAAATCCTTAGGACTGTCTACCACATGGCTTAAAAATGTTTGCATTAAGGCTCGCTTGTTGGTGGATTTCATCCATGCTCTTCTGCCTTTCAGGGTTTTGCCCAGGCAGCCAAACTAGCCAGGACTGCCTCTGATACTAAGGGCCCGGTCACACTGCCAGAACTTTGCTGGAGCGTTCCTGGAGCGGTGACCGTTCATCCCCGTTAAAGCTACGCCGCATACGCTCGGCCACTGCTGATGATCCTCCCACCGCTCTGAAAGTTTTGAGCTGCTCAAAATATTGCAGCAGTGAGGAGAGGTCCATTTTCCGCTCCGGCAAAGTTCAGCCCCGCTCCACCGACGCCCAGTCAAAGTTTGGCTCCGCTAGATGCAAGTTTGTGGAGGCTTGGGTCCGCTAGACCAACGCAAAACTCGAGATGATGTTCACAGAGTTTTGTTTCACGATATAGAGCTAAGGGGACTTAAAGGTCACTAGGTGACCTGCAAACAAATTACAAATACAGTATAGTGGTAAGAATATGCGCACCTCGGTGTTGTGTAATAATGTTTTCCAATCATCTAGTCAGTGAGAATGGAATACTTATCCCTTAACATGTGATGCATATCAATGTTTTCTGAAAGTACGTCATCTTTCTTAGTTTTGTATCATGGTAGCTGTGGAAAATGTAAAATGGGGTAGGATTTTTAAGTTCACTTTGTCCCATTCACTTTCAAGTCAATCATATATAAATTCAGTGAGTCATAAACATGACTCTTTAGGTTTAGCACTAATTATATATGGCATAATGTCCTTTCCATGTGGATACATTTATATATAAATCTATACATACACACACAGCAACAACAGCTTTAAAATGATTGGTTCTCCTGTCTTCATCCTGAGACAGATGGAGGTTATGAGTGCACCAAGGATCGATGTGGAGAGACTCGCAACGATCAGCATGCCTGCCACTGCTCTGAAGATTGCCTGTCCAGAGGAGACTGCTGCACAAACTACAGGAAACTCTGTAAAGGTTTGCAGCTTTACAGGAAGATTCTCATTGCATTTTTATGGGTTAGACTATTTTTCAGATAAGTATCTCTGGCTGGGCATGTCTACTACCAGTTTTTCTGGGATTTGTAAATATTTCTGCTTATGTATGTGGTCACCCCTCAAACTTTATCCACAGGTAAAATGTAGTGCTACATGAGTCCTTAAATGTTTCTGTAGATTACAAGTGTAAAGTAACAGAACAGGAGATGTGCTGCCACATGTGAAGCTGCAGTTTGTATAAGTTTGTGTGACTGAAGTTACAATAAAGAAAGTATTTTCACACTTTAACCCAGGGGTCCACAAACCACGGCCCATGGGCCAAATCCGGCCTGCCTCCACATTTGGCCCGGCCCCCTGACCATTATCAGAGGCATGATTTTTTTCTTTCTTTAATCTGGCCTCATGATCAAGGATCATACTGAACATGCCTCTTTATTCCACCTTTCTACAGTCTTTGCTGTTTCTGAACATCCTCAAATTTCTGTCAAAAAGAACAGAATGCAGAGTTCTCCTTCCACTGCTGTTCACCTTTCTCAGTCTGAGTGATTCTGCTGCTGCTGCTTTTCTTTTTTTAAACAGCATCCTGTTCTGTGTCCTGATTGGCTGGAGACCTTGTCAGTCAATCTCCTCTGTGCTGTGTCTCCTGTGCAGAAACGCCCAACTCTCCAGATCTCCATAAATCTTTGATCCTGATCAGATCTTTGTCTTCATTCTATAATCCTGGACTTATTTTTCTACAAAGGTTTGAACTTTAGAGTTTAAACAAGAGAGAAAAGTGTGAAAATGTTCATGTGTGTCTCATAGTAAAGTGTGTAAAAAAGTGGGTGGGATGATGGTGGTGGTGGGGTCATCTAAATGTTTCTATCCTCTTGTGTCAGTAGCTGTGATTGGGCCTTTGGCTTCCACACATGTCACAGCTTCTTGTAGATCTGTGAGTGAGTGTTTGCTGTTGTTCATTGTTATTTTCAGCTCTGCAGGGTTATACAAACTGTAAGGGACACCTGCATTCCACAGATTCCCTTTCACTGGGTTGAATGATGCAGTTTGCTGATCTCTGAGTTTATCTCTGGAAAGATGCAGAATCTTCTCCATGTCAGAGTAGCACTCTGACAATGGATCTGAAACACCCATCTTTGACATCAATCAATAGCATTTTTTCCACGTGAAGCAACAGGAAAGCAGATGCCTTCTACCTAGATGGAACAAATGCAACTGAATGCAGCAACGAGTGGAGGCTGCTGTGTCTGTTGAAGACATTGAAGATGTATCTATTTGCATTTTTGATAATCACATTTCTTGTAACTTTGATCAGTTGATTTCTTATCTATTAGTCTGGAAGCTGCAAACAGTGCAAGGTGAACTGTTGGAGCTCTGTGAAGAGATTCAACAGGCTGCAAAGACCCCCACAGACAGACTTTCAAAAGCTGATCAAAAACAATGCTCCTCACTTGCCTAACTGGGCAGGCGGCTTGTGATCCCTGAAATGAAAATGGATACCAACTTAGAGCAACTCTCTACCCATTTTGGGGGGAAAGTAGACTTAAATTACCCACAATCCAGACCACAAATAATCACCTCAAGTCAAGGACAACCAGCAGACAAAACCTGCTGGTGCCTCTCTCAAGACATATCCACTTCCACAGAGAGAGAAATGTCACTGTGAGTATAAGACTACATGGATTGGAAATGATTTATTTCAAGCACTCAAATCAGGAATCCTACGACAAACAACAGAAATTTATATCTTTACAAAGACATATAAGACATAGAATAATTAGTCATTAAAATTGTTTGGACAACACACACGTGTCTACATACACTAGTAAATCATTTAATTATCACTCTGAATCATAAATAAACATATTAGCTCTTTCGCATATAGTTCATGAAACTATCAAATATTAAGATTGTTAAAAGGATTTCAATAGATTGTTTGAAAGGGAGTGGGAGGAAGTGAACATATGTGATCCACTCCTGCTTTGCTGACTTAACGTGATATCTGGCTCCTCCCCCTTCAGTGCAAAGCCAGCAGGCAGCTGTGCCCCCAGGGCTGCAGACCTGGTTGCCCCCTTATTCACTCTCCTCCTGTCTCCCATCACATGTACCATTTTGTTTTCGTGTTTTTCTCTTTCAAAGCAGTCTTTTTTCTACATCAAAGAGTGCGGCGAAATGCTTCTTTCTCTTCCATACCCGCATTCTGGTGTCTAGAAAGACACATCTGGACTGATTTTGCACATATTTTTTAAAAATAAATTTCCATAAAATGTATGCATTTAATTATTTTTTGCTTTTAGAGATCCAGGTTTCTTCCTCTTCCTTGATCAGAAGAGGATTTTTTTAGTAACCCTTTAACAACCGGTGTTGTAGCTCCAGTGTTGACATTCTTTCGGCTACGGCAACTTTTGAACTAGTGAACCTAGTTCCAGCGGATTCCTTTGGAGACAACATTTCCTTTTTGTTGATATGCAAATTGTTTAGGAATAAGAAGTTTTTTGCCATCAATGTCCATGAACTGATTATGATGCTATGAATAACATCTTTGTTCCCACACTGGTCATAGAGTCACAGTAGTTCACAGTCACAGTGTGTCTGTGTCATAAAGTGTGTGCAGTAAATGCTATGCTAGATGTTATAACCCCTTTATTAGTGGAGAGAATGACTTTGACTTATCAGCTTGTTTACTGATACAGTCACAGTCTTGACCATTCCACATCAGTCCTGCTGTCCTGCTGTCTCACTCCCTCAAATCATGTGACCTGTTCAGGTGACTCTTCGTGGCTACACGGGGACTGTGAGGAGATGAGAAGCACAGACTGTCCTGCAGGGTATGTTTCAGTTTGTACTGCAGCTGGTGGGCTCACGGAGTGACTGCAGCTCAAAGCTGATTTCCTCTCAGGTTTGTGCGACCCCCCCTCATCATTCTGTCTGTGGATGGATTCAGGGCATCCTACGTAAAAAGAGGGAACACTGTCATACCCAACATTGAGAAGCTCAGTAAGACCAGCAGCTTTTGGTTTATTTTGTGTAACAGTGAATGTGAAATTATTAGAAAAATGTAATGAGCTGTGAATGAAATGTAGGATTTTTAATTTAATTTCTATTTCAGGAATGTCTGGGTTTTTTTTTTGCTTCAGGAACATGTGGAACTCATGCTCCCTACATGAGGCCAGTTTACCCTTCCAAAACCTTCCCCAATCTCTACTCTATGGCTACAGTAAGTAGACTACAGACACCCATCTGGAGGGGCAGAGATGCTTAGAGCTCAAACAGACATCCTGAACCTTCTTAAGACTGAAGAAAACAGTTGAAGAGTTTTCTGCTTTTGAAATTTTGGAACTTTGGGCAATAAAAACTGCAAGTTTGAATACACACAGATATATTTAATTCTTGTATAAATCGGCTGTGCCCGGGTTCATGTAAGTATTACTGAATTAAAGTTCAGTCCAGATATGATTGTTTGGGTGCACTGATCAGTGCAGCACACATTCAGCTATTTTATTAAAATCAAATGCGTTCAGGAAGTTAACTCCTTTTGTACTGCCTGCTCATGTCTGCTCTTTAAAGCAACAAAAGTTACTAACCTTCTCTGATGCAATTTATCTGGGAGGAAGTTGCAGGGACACCTCAGAGATGCTTGAGCAATGGGCAGCGTCTTGCTCACATTCACTATCCACCTAAACAGCCTCCTTTTAATGCTCAGAGGAATAGTACTCCTCACTGAGATACACTCACAGGCCACTTTATTAGGCACACCTCTCCAACAACTCATAATGCACATTTCTAGTCAGCCAATCACATGGCAGCAACTCAATGCATTAAGGCATGTAGACACGGTCCAGATGATCTGCTGCAGATCAAACCGAGCATCAGAACAGAGTTGAAAGGTGACTGAAGGACATTGAATGTGATATGGTTGTTGATGCCAGAGGTCAGAGGAAAACTTCCAGACTGGTTATAGCCGAGGTCTGCAGAAGAACATCTCTGAACACACAACACATCCAACCTTGATGCAGATGAACTACAGCAGCAGAAGAACACACTGGTAGTACTCCTGTCAGCTAAGAACAGGAAACTGAGGCTGCAGTTCACACAGGATCACCAAAACTGGACCATAGAAGATGGAAAAATGCTGTCTAGTCTGATGAGTCTCCATTTCTGCTGTAACATTGTTGAATCTATGCCACCAAGGAGTAAAGCAGTTCTGAAGGTACAACCTTGTAATTGCAAGGTGTGCTTACTGGTAATGAAGTGGCCAGTGAGTATACACTCAAACAAATTATACTCACACCATTCTCAAAGACAAGGCAAAACATTTCTCTCCTTTAGCTGCCTGTGACTTATAACTAATGACTGAGTGAGGCTTGAAACCTAAAACTGACTGATGTCTCCTACTTCTCATCATAACTAGCCTCCTTGTGACTTTGATTTGTAAAACAAGACTTGAGTAAATTATCTCTTCCATTGTTTGCAACCAAAACTGCCAGTTTCCCAAAAATGAAATCATAATTTTGTAATCAAAATTTAGAGTTTGGCATTTAGAGCACGATTATTGTCAAGAAAAACCTCAAAGCAAAATATTCAGGTTAAAAAGTTAAAACACAAAACGATGATAGGTCTTCTTTGGTTCAACTAATGTGTTATAAAACAAAATTGGCATTTTGTTAAAGAATTGATGTTAATTTTATATTTAAGGGTCTCTACCCAGAGTCTCATGGCATCATAGGAAACTCCATGTATGACCCACAGTTTGATGCTTTCTTCAACTTGAGGAGCCAAGAAAAACTGAATCACCGCTGGTGGGGAGGACAACCAGTGAGTAAGACCATTCTTCTGGAGACAACGTAGCAAAAATATGTCTGTTTCAAATGCTGCCTTATTGTTTTCAGCTGCTGGGATAAAAGCATTTGCACTGAATAGCAGTGAATGCTGTCAGCTGTCTTAGTACATATGCACTGACATGAGGTGAAGACGTGCAGCTTGACTGGAAAAGCAGGGTGGGGGCTCCATTATTAAAGTTCTTTAAATTCAGATGAAGCAGTATGGTCAGATGAAGCATTATGGTCAGATAAAGCAGTCAGGTCTTGAAACCATGCATTCTTTTTGGGCAAGTTTAAAATTATGGTTTTTGTTTGCTTTGTCTGTTCTGTGTCTTTACAACTAATTCCAATAACTTTCCCTTGTTGCGTCTGTCTTGTTGCGTCTGTCTTGTTGCGTCTGTCTTGTTGCGTCTGTCTTTTTACGTCTGTCTTGTTGAGTCTGTTTTGTTGAGTCTGTCTTGTTGAGTCTGTCTTGTTGAGTCTGTCTTGTTGCGTCTGTCAAGTTGCGTCTGTCAAGTTGCGTCTGTCTTTTTGCGTCTGTCTTGGTGCGTCTGTCTTGGTGCGTCTGTCTTGGTGCATCTGTCTTGTTGCGTCTGTCTTGTTGAGTCTGTCTTGTTGAGTCTGTCTTGTTGAGTCTGTCTTGTTGCGGCTATCTTGTTGAGTCTGTCTTGTTGAGTCTGTTTTGTGGCGTCTGTCTTGTTGCGTCTGCGTTGTTGAGTCTGTCTTATGGTGTCTGTCTTGTTGCGTCTGTCTTGTTGAGTCTGTCTTGTTGAATCTGTCTTATGGTGTCTGTCTTGTGGCGTCTGTCTTGTTGAGTCTGTCTTGGTGCGTCTGTCTTGTTGCGTCTGTCAAGTTGCGTCTGTCTTGGTGCGTCTGTCATGTTGCGTCTGTCTTGGTGAGTCTGTCTTGTTGCGTCTGTCTTGGTGCATCTGTCAAGTTGCGTCTGTATTTTTGCGTCTGTCAAGTTGCGTCTGTCTTGTTGCGTCTGTCTTGTTGTGTCTGTCTTGTTGAGATTGTCTTGTGGCGTCTGTCTTGTGGCGTCTGTCTTGTTGCGTCTGCCTCGTTGAGTCTGTCTTGGTGCGTCTGTCAAGTTGCGTCTGTCAAGTTGCGTCTGTCAAGTTGCGTCTGTCAAGTTGCGTCTGTCTTGTTGCATCTGTCTTGTTGAGTCTGTCTTGTTGAGTCTGTCTTTTTGCGTCTGCCTTGTTGCGTCTGCCTTGTTGCGTCTGTCTTGTCGCGTCTGTCTTGTTGAGTCTGTCTTGTTGAGTCTGCCTTGTTGCGTCTGTCTTGTTGAGTCTGTCTTGTTGCGTCTGTCTTGGTGCGTCTGTCAAGTTGCGTCTGTCTTGGTGCGTCTGTCAAGTTGCGTCTGTCTTTTTGCATCTGCCTTGTTGCGTCTGCCTTGTTGCGTCTGTCTTATGGCGTCTGTCTTGTTGAGTCTGTCATGTTGAGTCTGCCTTGTTGCGTCTGTCTTGTTGAGTCTGTCTTGTTGCGTCTGCCTTGTGGCGTGTGTCTTGTTGCGTCTGCCTTGTTGAGTCTGTCTTATGGCGTCTGTCTTGTTGCGTCTGTCTTGTTGAGTCTGTCTTGTTGAGTCTGTCTTGTGGCATCTGTCTTTTTGCGTCTGCCTTGTTGAGTCTGTCTTATGGCGTTTGTCTTGTTGCGTCTGTCTTGGTGCGTCTGTCAAGTTGCGTCTGTCTTTTTGCATCTGCCTTGTTGCGTCTGCCTTGTTGCGTCTGTCTTTTTGCGTCTGTCTTGTTGAGTCTGTCATGTTGAGTCTGCCTTGTTGCGTCTGTCTTGTTGAGTCTGTCTTGTTGCGTCTGCCTTGTGGCGTGTGTCTTGTTGCGTCTGCCTTGTTGAGTCTGTCTTATGGCGTCTGTCTTGTTGCGTCTGTCTTGTTGAGTCTGTCTTGTTGAGTCTGTCTTGTGGCATCTGTCTTTTTGCGTCTGCCTTGTTGAGTCTGTCTTATGGCGTTTGTCTTGTTGCGTCTGTCTTGTTGAGTCTGTCTTGTTGCGTCTGCCTTGTTGCGTCTGTCTTGTCGTGTCTGTCTTGTTGAGTCTGCCTTGTTGCATCTGTCTTGTTGAGTCTGTCTTGTTGAGTCTGTCTTGTTGAGTCTGTCTTGTTGCATCTGTCTTGTTGAGTCTGTCTTGTTGAGTCTGTCTTGTTGAGTCTGTCTTGTTGAGTCTGTCTTGTGGCATCTGTCTTGTTGCGTCTGCCTTGTTGAGTCTGTCAAGTTGCGTCTGTCTTGGTGCGTCTGTCAAGTTGCGTCTGTCTTGGTGCGTCTGTCAAGTTGCGTCTGTCTTGTTGAGTCTGTCTTGTGGCGTCTGTCTTGTGACGTCTGTCTTATTGCGTCTGCCTTGTTGAGTCTGTCTTGGTGCGTCTGTCTTTTTGCGTCTGTCAAGTTGCGTCTGTCTTTTTGCGTCTGTCTTTTTGCGTCTGTCTTGTCGCGTCTGTCTTGTCGCGTCTGCCTTGGTGCGTCTGCCTTGTCGCGTCTGTCTTGTCGAGTCTGTCTTGTTGAGTCTGCCTTGTTGCGTCTGTCTTGTCGCGTCTGTCTTGTCGCGTCTGTCTTGTGGCGTCTGTCTTGTTGCGTCTGCCTTGTTGAGTCTGTCTTATGGCGTCTGTCTTGTTGCGTCTGTCTTGTTGAGTCTGTCTTGTTGAGTCTGTCTTGTTGAGTCTGTCTTGTTGCGTCTGCCTTGTTGAGTCTGTCTTATGGCGTCTGTCTTGTTGAGTCTGTCTTGTTGCGTCTGTCTTGTTGCGTCTGCCTTGTTGCGTCTGTCTTGTCGCGTCTGTCTTGTTGAGTCTGCCTTGTTGCGTCTGCCTTGTTGAGTCTGTCTTGTTGAGTCTGTCTTGTTGAGTCTGTCTTGTGGCATCTGTCTTGTGGCATCTGTCTTGTTGCGTCTGCCTTGTTGAGTCTGTCTTATGGCGTCTGTCTTGTTGCGTCTGTCTTGTTGAGTCTGTCTTGTTGAGTCTGTCTTATGGCGTTTGTCTTGTTGCGTCTGTCAAGTAGCGTCTGTCTTTTTGCGTCTGTTTTGTGGCGTCTGTCTTGGTGCGTCTGTCTTGGTGCTTCTGTCTTGTTGCGTCTGTGAAGTTGCGTCTGTCTTTTTGCGTCTGTTTTGTGGCGTCTGTCTTGGTGCGTCTGTCTTGGTGCGTCTGTCTTGGTGCGTCTGTCTTGGTTGCGTCTGTCTTGGTGCGTCTGTCTTGTTGCGTCTGTCAAGTTGCGTCTGTCTTGGTGCTTCTGTCTTGTTGCGTCTGTCATGTTGCGTCTGTCAAGTTGCGTCTGTCTTGGTGCGTCTTTCAAGTTGCGTCTGTCTTGTTGAGTCTGTCTTGTTGCGTCAGTCAAGTTGCGTCTGTCTTGGTGCGTCTGTTTTGTGGCGTCTGTCTTGGTGCGTCTGTCTTGGTGCGTCTGTTAAGTTGCGTCTGTCTTGGTGCGTCTGTCAAGTTGCGTCTGTCTTGTTGCGTCTGTCAAGTTGCATCTGTCTTTTTGCATCTGTCTTGTTGAGTCTGTCTTATGGCGTCTGTCTTGGTGCGTCTGTCTTTTTGCGTCTGTCTTGTTGCGTCTGTCTTGTTGAGTCTGTCTTATGGCGTCTGTCTTGGTGCGTCTGTCTTGTTGCGTCTGTCTTGTTGAGTCTGTCTTATGGCGTCTGTCTTGGTGCGTCTGTCTTTTTGCGTCTGTCTTGTTGCGTCTGTCTTGGTGAGTCTGTCTTGGTGCGTCTGTCAAGTTGCGTCTGTCTTGGTGCGTCTGTCTTGTTGCGTCTGTCTTGTTGCGTCTGGCTTGTTGCGTCTGCCTTGTTGCGCCTGCCTTGGTGCGTCTGCCTTGGTGCGTCTGTCTTGTTGCGTCTGTCTTGGTGCGTCTGTCAAGTTGCGTCTGTCTTGTTGAGTCTGCCTTGTTGCGTCTGCCTTGTTGAGTCTGTCTTGTTGAGTCTGTCTTGTTGAGTCTGTCTTGTGGCATCTGTCTTGTGGCATCTGTCTTGTTGCGTCTGCCTTGTTGAGTCTGTCTTATGGCGTCTGTCTTGTTGCGTCTGTCTTGTTGAGTCTGTCTTGTTGAGTCTGTCTTGTGGCGTCTGTCTTGTTGCGTCTGTCTTGTTGAGTCTGTCTTGTTGCGTCTGCCTTGTTGCGTCTGTCTTGGTGCGTCTGTCAAGCGTCTGTCAAGTTGCGTCTGTCTTTTTGCGTCTGTCTTTTTGCGTCTGCCTTGTTGCGTCTGTCTTTTTGTGTCTGTCTTGTTGAGTCTGTCTTATGGCGTTTGTCTTGGTGCGTCTGTCTTGGTGCGTCTGTTGAGTAGCGTCTGTCTTTTGCGTCTGTCTTTTGCGTCTGTCTTTTGCGTCTGTCTTGTGGCGTCTGTCTTGTGGCGTCTGTCTTGTGGCGTCTGTCTTGTGGCGTCTGTCTTGTTGCGGATGTCAAGTTGCGTCTGTCTTTTTGCGTCTGTTTTGTGGCGTCTGTCTTGGGTGCGTCTGTCTTGGTGCGTTTGTCTTGGTGCGTCTGTCTTGGTGCGTCTGTCAAGTTGCGTCTGTCTTGGTGCGTCTGTCAAGTTGCGTCTGTGTTGGTGCGTCTGTCTTGTTGCGTCTGTCATGTTGCGTCTGTCAAGTTGCGTCTGTCTTGGTGCGTCTTTCAAGTTGCATCTGTCTTGTTGAGTCTGTCAAGTTGCGTCAGTCAAGTTGCATCTGTCTTGGTGCGTCTGTTTTGTGGCGTCTGTCTTGGTGCGTCTGTCAAGTTGCGTCTGTCTTGGTGCGTCTGTCTTGTTGCGTCTGTCAAGTTGCGTCTGTCAAGTAGCGTCTGTCTTTTTGCGTCTGTTTTGTGGCGTCTGTCTTGGTGCGTCTGTCTTGGTGCTTCTGTCTTGTTGCGTCTGTGAAGTTGCGTCTGTCTTTTTGCGTCTGTTTTGTGGCGTCTGTCTTGGTGCGTCTGTCTTGGTGCGTCTGTCTTGGTGCGTCTGTCTTGGTGCGTCTGTCTTGGTGCGTCTGTCTTGGTGCGTCTGTCTTGGTGCGTCTGTCAAGTTGCGTCTGTCTTGGTGCTTCTGTCTTGGTGCGTCTGTCTTGGTGCGTCTGTCTTGGTGCGTCTGTCAAGTTGCGTCTGTCTTGGTGCTTCTGTCTTGTTGCGTCTGTCATGTTGCGTCTGTCAAGTTGCGTCTGTCTTGGTGCGTCTTTCAAGTTGCGTCTGTCTTGTTGAGGTCTGTCTTGTTGCGTCAGTCAAGTTGCGTCTGTCTTGGTGCGTCTGTTTTGTGGCGTCTGTCTTGGTGCGTCTGTCTTGGTGGCGTCTGTCAAGTTGCGTCTGTCTTGGTGCGTCTGTCAAGTTGCGTCTGTCTTGTTGCGTCTGTCAAGTTGCATCTGTCTTTTTGCATCTGTCTGTTGAGTCTGTCTTATGGCGTCTGTCTTGGTGCGTCTGTCTTTTTTGCGTCTGTCTTGTTGCGTCTGTCTTGTTGAGTCTGTCTTATGGCGTCTGTCTTGGTGCGTCTGTCTTTTTGCGTCTGTCTTGTTGCGTCTGTTCTTGTTGAGTCTGTCTTATGGCGTCTGTCTTGGTGCGTCTGTCTTTTTGCGTCTGTCTTGTTGCGTCTGTCTTGTTGCGTCTGTCTTGTTGCGTCTGTCTTGTTGCGTCTGGCTTGTTGCGTCTGCCTTGTTGCGCCTGCCTTGGTGCGTCTGCCTTGGTGCGTCTGTCTTGTTGCGTCTGTCTTGGTGCGTCTGTCAAGTTGCGTCTGTCTTGTTGCGTCTGTCAAGTTGCATCTGTCTTTTTGCGTCTGTCTTTTTGCATCTGTCTTGTTGAGTCTGTCTTATGGCGTCTGTCTTGGTGCGTCTGTCTTGTTGAGTCTGTCTTATGGCGTCTGTCTTGGTGCGTCTGTCTTTTTGCGTCTGTCTTGTTGCGTCTGTCTTGTTGAGTCTGTCTTATGGCGTCTGTCTTGGTGCGTCTGTCTTTTTGCGTCTGTCTTGTTGCGTCTGTCTTGGTGAGTCTGTCTTGGTGCGTCTGTCAAGTTGCGTCTGTCTTGGTGCGTCTGTCTTGTTGCGTCTGTCTTGTTGCGTCTGGCTTGTTGCGCCTGTCTTTTTGCGTCTGTCTTTTTGCGTCTGTCTTTTTGCGTCTGTCTTTTTGCGTCTGCCTTGTTGCGTCTGCCTTGTTGCGTCTGCCTTGTTGCGTCTGTCTTGTTGCGTCTGTCTTGTTGAGTCTGTCTTGGTGCGTCTGTCGAGTTGAGTCTATCAAGTTGCGTCTGTCTTTTTGCGTCTGTCTTTTTGCGTTTGTCTCGTTGAGTCTGTCTTATGGCCTCTTCCTTGGTGCGTCTGTCTTGTTGAGTCTGTCTTATGGCCTCTTTCTTGGTGCGTCTGCCTTGTTGCGTCTGTCTTGTTGCGTCTGTCTTGGTGCGTCTGTCTTGTTGCGTCTGCCTTTTTGCGTTTGCGTTGTTGAGTCTGCCTTGTTGCGTCTGTCTTGTTGAGTCTGTCTTGTTGAGTCTGTCTTGTGGCGTCTGTCTTGTTGCGTCTGCCTTCTTGAGTCTGTCTTATGGCGTCTGTCTTGTTGAGTCTGTCTTGTTGCGTCTGCCTTGTTGAGTCTGTCTTGTGGTGTCTGTCTTGTTGCGTCTGTCTTGTTGCATCTGTCTTGTTGAGTCTGTCTTGTGGCGTCTGTCTTGTTGCGTCTGTCTTGTTGCGTCTGTCTTGTTCAGTCTGTCTTGTCGCGTCTGTCTTGTTGAGTCTGTCTTGTTGAGTCTGCCTTGTTGCGTCTGTCTTGTTGAGTCTGTCTTGTTGCGTCTGTCTTGGTGCGACTGTCAAGTTGCGTCTGTCAAGTTGCGTCTGTCTTGGTGCGTCTGTCAAGTTGTGTCTGTCTTTTTGCATCTGCCTTGTTGCGTCTGCCTTGTTGCGTCTGTCTTATGGCGTCTGTCTTGTTGAGTCTGTCATGTTGAGTCTGCCTTGTTGCGTCTGTCTTGTTGAGTCTGTCTTGTTGCCTCTGCCTTGTGGCGTGTGTCTTGTTGCGTCTGCCTTGTTGAGTCTGTCTTATGGCGTCTGTCTTGTTGCGTCTGCATTGTTGAGTCTGTCTTGTGGTGTCTGTCTTGTTGCGTCTGTCTTGTTGCATCTGTCTTGTTGAGTCTGTCTTGTGGTGTCTGTCTTGTTGCGTCTGTCTTGTTGCGTCTGTCTTGTTCAGTCTGTCTTGTTGCGTCTGTCTTGTTGAGTCTGTCTTGTGAAGTCTGTCTTGTTGCGTCTGTCTTGTGGCGTCTGTCTTGTTGTGTCTGTGTAGTTGAGTCTGTCTTGTTGAGTCTGTCTTGTGGCGTCTGTCTTGTTGAGTCTGTCTTGTTGCGTCTGTCTTTTTGCGTCTGTCTTGTTGAGTCTGTCTTGTGGCATCTTTCTTGTTGCGTCTGTCTTGTTGCGTCTGTCTTGTAGAGTCTGTCTTGTTGAGTCTGTCTTGGTGCGTCTGTCAAGTTGCGTCTGTCTTGTAGAGTCTGTCTTGTTGAGTCTGTCTTGGTGCGTCTGTCAAGTTGCGTCTGTCTTGGTGCGTCTGTCAAGTTGCGTCTGTCTTGGTGCGTCTGTCTTGGTGCGTCTGTCAAGTTGCGTCTGTCTTGTTGCGTCTGCCTTGTTGCGTCTGTCTTGTTGAGTCTGTCTTGTTGAGTCTGTTTTGATGCGTCTGTCAAGTTTTGTCTGTCAAGGTGCGTCTGTCAAGGTGCGTCTGTCTTTTGCGTCTGTTTTGTGGCGTCTGTCTTGTTGCGTCTGTCTTGGTGCGTCTGTCTTGGTGCGTCTGTCTTGGTGCGTCTGTCAAGTTGCGTCTGCCTTGTTGCGTCTGTCTTGTTGAGTCTGTCTTGGTGCGTCGTTCTTGTTGCGTCTGTCTTGTTGCGTCTGTCTTGTTGCGTCTGTCTTGTTGCGTCTGTCAAGTTGCGTCTGCCTTGTTGAGTCTGTCTTGTTGCGCCTGTCTTGTTGCGTCTGTCCTGTTGCGTCTGTCTTGTTGTGTCTGTCTTGTTGAGTCTGTCTTGTTACGTCTGCCTTGTTGCGTCTGTCTTGTCGTGTCTGTCTTGTTGAGTCTGCCTTGTTGCGTCTGTCTTGTTGAGTCTGTCTTGTTGAGTCTGTCTTGTTGAGTCTGTCTTGTTGCGTCTGTCTTGTTGAGTCTGTCTTGTTGCGTCTGTCTTGGTGCGACTGTCAAGTTGCGTCTGTCTTGGTGCGTCTGTCAAGTTGTGTCTGTCTTTTTGCATCTGCCTTGTTGCGTCTGCCTTGTTGCGTCTGTCTTATGGCGTCTGTCTTGTTGAGTCTGTCATGTTGAGTCTGCCTTGTTGCGTCTGTCTTGTTGAGTCTGTCTTGTTGCGTCTGCCTTGTGGCGTGTGTCTTGTTGCGTCTGCCTTGTTGAGTCTGTCTTGTTGCATCTGTCTTGTTGAGTCTGTCTTGTGGTGTCTGTCTTGTTGCGTCTGTCTTGTTGCGTCTGTCTTGTTCAGTCTGTCTTGTTGCGTCTGTCTTGTTGAGTCTGTCTTGTGAAGTCTGTCTTGTTGCGTCTGTCTTGTGGCGTCTGTCTTGTTGCGTCTGTGTAGTTGAGTCTGTCTTGTTGAGTCTGTCTTGTGGCGTCTGTCTTGTTGAGTCTGTCTTGTTGCGTCTGTCTTTTTGCGTCTGTCTTGTTGAGTCTGTCTTGTGGCATCTTTCTTGTTGCGTCTGTCTTGTTGCGTCTGTCTTGTAGAGTCTGTCTTGTTGAGTCTGTCTTGGTGCGTCTGTCAAGTTTGCGTCTGTCTTGTAGAGTCTGTCTTGTTGAGTCTGTCTTGGTGCGTCTGTCAAGTTGCGTCTGTCTTGGTGCGTCTGTCAAGTTGCGTCTGTCTTGGTGCGTCTGTCTTGGTGCGTCTGTCAAGTTGCGTCTGTCTTGTTGCGTCTGCCTTGTTGCGTCTGTCTTGTTGAGTCTGTCTTGTTGAGTCTGTTTTGATGCGTCTGTCAAGTTTTGTCTGTCAAGGTGCGTCTGTCAAGGTGCGTCTGTCTTTTTGCGTCTGTTTTGTGGCGTCTGTCTTGTTGCGTCTGTCTTGGTGCGTCTGTCTTGGTGCGTCTGTCTTGGTGCGTCTGTCAAGTTGCGTCTGCCTTGTTGCGTCTGTCTTGTTGAGTCTGTCTTGGTGCGTCGTTCTTGTTGCGTCTGTCTTGTTGCGTCTGTCTTGTTGCGTCTGTCTTGTTGCGTCTGTCAAGTTGCGTCTGCCTTGTTGAGTCTGTCTTGTTGCGCCTGTCTTGTTGCGTCTGTCCTGTTGCGTCTGTCTTGTTGTGTCTGTCTTGTTGAGTCTGTCTTGTTACGTCTGCCTTGTTGCGTCTGTCTTGTCGTGTCTGTCTTGTTGAGTCTGCCTTGTTGAGTCTGCCTTGTTGCGTCTGTCTTGTTGAGTCTGTCTTGTTGAGTCTGTCTTGTTGAGTCTGTCTTGTTGAGTCTGTCTTGTGGCATCTGTCTTGTTGCGTCTGCCTTGTTGAGTCTGTCAAGTTGCGTCTGTCTTGGTGCGTCTTTCAAGTGGCGTCTGTCTTGGTGCGTCTGTCAAGTTGCGTCTGTCTTTTTGCGTCTGTCTTTTTGCGTCTGTCTTTTTGCGTCTGTCTTGTTGAGTCTGTCTTGTGGCGTCTGTCTTATTGCATCTGCCTTGTTGAGTCTGTCTTGTTGAGTCTGTCTTGTTGAGTCTGTCTTGTTGAGTCTGTCTTGGTGCGTCTGTCAAGTTGCGTCTGTCAAGTTGCGTCTGTCAAGTGCGTCTGTCTTTTTGCGTCTGTCTTTTTGCGTCTGTCTTTTTGCGTCTGTCTTTTTGCGTCTGTCTTGTCGCATCTGTCTTGTTGCGTCTGCCTTGGTGCGTCTGCCTTGTCGTGTCTGTCTTGTCGAGTCTGTCTTGTTGCGTCTGTCTTGTAGCATCTGTCTTGTTGCGTCTGTCTTGTGGCCTCTGTCTTGTTGCGTCTGCCTTGTTTAGTCTGTCTTATGGCGTCTGTCTTGTTGCGTCTGTCTTGTTGAGTCTGTCTTGTTGAGTCTGTCTTGTGGCGTCTGTCTTGTTGCGTCTGCCTTGTTGAGTCTGTCTTATGGCGTCTGTCTTGTTGCGTCTGTCTTGTTGAGTCTGTCTTGTTGCGTCTGCCTTGTTGCGTCTGTCTTGTGGCGTCTGTCTTGTTGAGTCTGCCTTGTTGCGTCTGTCTTGTGGCGTCTGTCTTGTTGCGTCTGCCTTGTTGAGTCTTTCTTTTTGTGTCTGTCTTGTTGAGTCTGTCTTATGGCGTTTGTCTTGGTGCGTCTGTCTTGGTGCGTCTGTCAAGTAGCGTCTGTCTTTTGCGTCTGTCTTTTGCGTCTGTCTTTTGCGTCTGTCTTTTGCGTCTGTCTTGTGGCGTCTGTCTTGTGGCGTTTGTCTTGGTGCGTCTGTCTTGGTGCGTCTGTCAAGTAGCGTCTGTCTTTTGCGTCTGTCTTTTGCGTCTGTCTTTTGCGTCTGTCTTGTGGCGTCTGTCTTGTGGCGTCTGTCTTGTGGCGTCTGTCTTGTTGCGGATGTCAAGTTGCGTCTGTCTTTTTGCGTCTGTTTTGTGGCGTCTGTCTTGTTTAGTCTGTCTTATGGCGTCTGTCTTGGTGCGTCTGTCTTTTTGCGTCTGTCTTGGTGCGTCTGTCAAGTTGCGTCTGTCAAGTTGCGTCTGTCTTTTTGCGTCTGTCTTTTGCGTCTGCCTTGTTGCGTCTGTCTTTTTGTGTCTGTCTTGTTGAGTCTGTCTTATGGCGTTTGTCTTGGTGCGTCTGTCTTGGTGCGTCTGTCAAGTAGCGTCTGTCTTTTGCGTCTGTCTTTGCGTCTGTCTTTTGCGTCTGTCTTGTGGCGTCTGTCTTGTGGCGTCTGTCTTGTGGCGTCTGTCTTGTTGCGGATGTCAAGTTGCGTCTGTCTTTTTGCGTCTGTTTTGTGGCGTCTGTCTTGGTGCGTCTGTCTTGGTGCGTTTGTCTTGGTGCGTCTGTCTTGGTGCGTCTGTCAAGTTGCGTCTGTCTTGGTGCGTCTGTCAAGTTGCGTCTGTGTTGGTGCGTCTGTCTTGTTGCGTCTGTCATGTTGCGTCTGTCAAGTTGCGTCTGTCTTGGTGCGTCTTTCAAGTTGCATCTGTCTTGTTGAGTCTGTCAAGTTGCGTCAGTCAAGTTGCATCTGTCTTGGTGCGTCTGTTTTGTGGCGTCTGTCTTGGTGCGTCTGTCAAGTTGCGTCTGTCTTGGTGCGTCTGTCTTGTTGCGTCTGTCTTGGTGCGTCTGTCTTGGTGCGTCTGTCTTGGTGCGTCTGTCAAGTTGCGTTCTGCCTTGTTGCGTCTGTCTTGTTGAGTCTGTCTTGGTGCGTCGTTCTTGTTGCGTCTGTCTTGTTGCGTCTGTCTTGTTGCGTCTGTCTTGTTGCGTCTGTCAAGTTGCGTCTGCCTTGTTGAGTCTGTCTTGTTGCGCCTGTCTTGTTGCGTCTGTCCTGTTGCGTCTGTCTTGTTGTGTCTGTCTTGTTGAGTCTGTCTTGTTACGTCTGCCTTGTTGCGTCTGTCTTGTCGTGTCTGTCTTGTTGAGTCTGCCTTGTTGAGTCTGCCTTGTTGCGTCTGTCTTGTTGAGTCTGTCTTGTTGAGTCTGTCTTGTTGAGTCTGTCTTGTTGCGTCTGTCTTGTTGAGTCTGTCTTGTTGAGTCTGTCTTGTTGAGTCTGTCTTGTGGCATCTGTCTTGTTGCGTCTGCCTTGTTGAGTCTGTCAAGTTGCGTCTGTCTTGGTGCGTCTTTCAAGTTGCGTCTGTCTTGGTGCGTCTGTCAAGTTGCGTCTGTCTTTTTGCGTCTGTCTTTTTGCGTCTGTCTTTTTGCGTCTGTCTTGTTGAGTCTGTCTTGTGGCGTCTGTCTTATTGCATCTGCCTTGTTGAGTCTGTCTTGTTGAGTCTGTCTTGTTGAGTCTGTCTTGGTGCGTCTGTCAAGTTGCGTCTGTCAAGTTGCGTCTGTCAAGTTGCGTCTGTCTTTTTGCGTCTGTCTTTTTGCGTCTGTCTTTTTGCGTCTGTCTTTTTGCGTCTGTCTTGTCGCATCTGTCTTGTTGCGTCTGCCTTGGTGCGTCTGCCTTGTCGTGTCTGTCTTGTCGAGTCTGTCTTGTTGAGTCTGCCTTGTTGCGTCTGTCTTGTCGCATCTGTCTTGTTGCGTCTGTCTTGTGGCCTCTGTCTTGTTGCGTCTGCCTTGTTTAGTCTGTCTTATGGCGTCTGTCTTGTTGCGTCTGTCTTGTTGAGTCTGTCTTGTTGAGTCTGTCTTGTGGCGTCTGTCTTGTTGCGTCTGTCTTGTTGAGTCTGTCTTGTTGCGTCTGCCTTGTTGCGTCTGTCTTGTGGCGTCTGTCTTGTTGAGTCTGTCTTGTGGCGTCTGTCTTGTTGCGTCTGCCTTGTTGAGTCTGTCTTTTTGTGTCTGTCTTGTTGAGTCTGTCTTATGGCGTTTGTCTTGGTGCGTCTGTCTTGGTGCGTCTGTCAAGTAGCGTCTGTCTTTTGCGTCTGTCTTTTGCGTCTGTCTTTTGCGTTCTGTCTTGTGGCGTCTGTCTTGTGGCGTTTGTCTTGGTGCGTCTGTCTTGGTGCGTCTGTCAAGTAGCGTCTGTCTTTTGCGTCTGTCTTTTGCGTCTGTCTTTTGCGTCTGTCTTGTGGCGTCTGTCTTGTGGCGTCTGTCTTGTGGCGTCTGTCTTGTTGCGGATGTCAAGTTGCGTCTGTCTTTTTGCGTCTGTTTTGTGGCGTCTGTCTTGTTTAGTCTGTCTTATGGCGTCTGTCTTGGTGCGTCTGTCTTTTTGCGTCTGTCTTGGTGCGTCTGTCAAGTTGCGTCTGTCAAGTTGCGTCTGTCTTTTTGCGTCTGTCTTTTTGCGTCTGCCTTGTTGCGTCTGTCTTTTTGTGTCTGTCTTGTTGAGTCTGTCTTATGGCGTTTGTCTTGGTGCGTCTGTCTTGGTGCGTCTGTCAAGTAGCGTCCTGTCTTTTGCGTCTGTCTTTTGCGTCTGTCTTTTGCGTCTGTCTTGTGGCGTCTGTCTTGTGGCGTCTGTCTTGTGGCGTCTGTCTTGTTGCGGATGTCAAGTTGCGTCTGTCTTTTTGCGTCTGTTTTGTGGCGTCTGTCTTGTTGCGTCTGTCTTGTTGCGTCTGTCTTGTTCAGTCTGTCTTGTTGCGTCTGTCTTGTTGAGTCTGTCTTGTGAAGTCTGTCTTGTTGCGTCTGTCTTGTGGCGTCTGTCTTGTTGCGTCTGTGTAGTTGAGTCTGTCTTGTTGAGTCTGTCTTGTGGCGTCTGTCTTGTTGAGTCTGTCTTGTTGCGTCTGTCTTTTTGCGTCTGTCTTGTTGAGTCTGTCTTGTGGCATCTTTCTTGTTGCGTCTGTCTTGTTGCGTCTGTCTTGTAGAGTCTGTCTTGTTGAGTCTGTCTTGGTGCGTCTGTCAAGTTGCGTCTGTCTTGTAGAGTCTGTCTTGTTGAGTCTGTCTTGGTGCGTCTGTCAAGTTGCGTCTGTCTTGGTGCGTCTGTCAAGTTGCGTCTGTCTTGGTGCGTCTGTCAAGTTGCGTCTGTCTTGTTGCGTCTGCCTTGTTGCGTCTGCCTTGTTGCGTCTGTCCTTGTTGAGTCTGTCTTGTTGAGTCTGTTTAATGCGTCTGTCAAGTTTTTGTCTGTCAAGGTGCTTCTGTCAAGGTGCGTCTGTCCTTTTTGCGTCTGTTTTGTGGCGTCTGTCTTGTTTAGTCTGTCTTATGGCGTCTGTCTTGGTGCGTCTGTCTTTTTGCGTCTGTCTTGTTGAGTCTGTCTTATGGCGTCTGTCTTGGTGCGTCTGTCTTTTTGCGTCTGTCTTGTTGCGTCTGTCTTGGTGAGTCTGTCTTGGTGCGTCTGTCAAGTTGCGTCTGTCAAGTTGCGTCTGTCTTGGTGCGTCTGTCTTGTTGCGTCTGTCTTGTTGCGTCTGGCTTGTTGCGTCTGTCTTTTTTGCGTCTGTCTTTTTGCGTCTGTCTTTTTGCGTCTGTCTTTTTGCGTCTGCCTTGTTGCGTCTGTCTTGTTGTGTCTGTCTTGTTGAGTCTGTCTTGGTGCGTCTGTCGAGTTGAGTCTATCAAGTTGCGTCTGTCTTTTTGCGTCTGTCAAGTTGCGTCTGTCTTTTTGCGTCTGTCTTTTTGCGTTTGTCTCGTTGAGTCTGTCTTATGGCCTCTTTCTTGGTGCGTCTGTCTTGTTGAGTCTGTCTTATGGCCTCTTTCTTGGTGCGTCTGCCTTGTTGCGTCTGTCTTGTTGCGTCTGTCTTGGTGCGTCTGTCTTGTTGCGTCTGCCTTGTTGCGTCTGCGTTGTTGAGTCTGCCTTGTTGCGTCTGTCTTGTTGAGTCTGTCTTGTTGAGTCTGTCTTGTGGCGTCTGTCTTGTTGCGTCTGTCTTGTTGCGTCTGTCTTGTAGAGTCTGTCTTGTTGAGTCTGTCTTGGTGCGTCTGTCAAGTTGCGTCTGTCTTGGTGCGTCTGTCAAGTTGCGTCTGTCTTGGTGCGTCTGTCAAGTTGCGTCTGTCTTGTTGCGTCTGCCTTGTTGCGTCTGTCTTGTTGAGTCTGTCTTATGGCGTCTGTTTTGATGCGTCTGTCAAGTTTTGTCTGTCAAGGTGCGTCTGTTAAGTTGCGTCTGTCTTTTTGCGTCTGTTTTGTGGCGTCTGTCTTGTTGCGTCTGTCTTGGTGCGTCTGTCTTGGTGCGTCTGTCTTGTTGCGTCTGTCAAGTTGCGTCTGCCTTGTTGAGTCTGTCTTGTTGCGCCTGTCTTGTTGCGTCTGTCCTGTTGCGTCTGTCCTGTTGCGTCTGCCTTGTTGAGTCTGTCTTGTTGCGTCTGCCTTGTGGCGTCTGTCTTGTTGCGTCTGCCTTGTGGCGTAGTTCTTGTTGTGTCTGTCTTTTTGCGTCTGTCTTTTTGCGTCTGTCTTGTTGCGTCTGTCTTGTTGCGTCTGTCTTGTGGCGTCGTTCTTGTTGCGTCTGTCTTGTTGCGTCTGCCTTGTGGCGTCGTTCTTGTTGCGTCTGTCAAGTTGCGTCTGCCTTGTTGCGTCTGTCTTGTTGCGTCTGTCTTGTTGCGTCTGTCTTGTTGCGTCTGTCCTGTTGCGTCTGTCTTATTGCGTCTGCCTTGTTGAGTCTGCCTTGTTGCGTCTTCCTTGTTGCGTCTGTCTTGTTGCGTCTGCCTTGTGGCGTCGTTCTTGTGGCGTCGTTCTTGTTGCGTCTGTCTTGTTGCGTCTGTCTTGTTGCGTCTGTCTTGTTGAGTCTGTCAAGTTGCGTCTGCCTTGTTGCGTCTCTCTTGTTGAGTCTGTCTTGTTGCGTCTGTCTTCTTGCGTCTGTCTTGTGGCGTCTGTCTTGTACTTTACTGCCCCTGTACTATTGAGTGTTGTGGCCCAATAATAAGGTTATCTTGTCTCTATCATCTCAGCTTCTTCTTCTAGAGTCTGTATTTATTTCTTTTGTCTTTTTTATGTTGGAGATCCTACTTCTGCACTGAAACAGCTAAAAACTGCAGAGCATCAGAGGATTCCTCTGAAGCCTCAGATATGTTAGGAAGTATTATAACATGTATGTGCCTGTTTGTGTGTGACATTATCCTTCAAAAGAAACAATCCCAAATTAACAAAATACTGGGATGTTTATTTAGATCTGGATCACTGCAGTGAAACAGGGAGTGAAAGCTGCCACCTTCTTCTGGCCTGTGTGAGTTCACATGCGCGCGCACACACACACACACACACACACACACACACACACACACACACACACACACACAGATTACTTTCAGACAAAGCCTGGCTGCTGCATGAGTCAGTCATCCTTGTGGAGCAGAGGAGAGAGAGCACACTTAGCTGTACAGATTTCTCTCTGAAGAGTCTGATGTGCATCTGCAGAGGAATGGCACTGGGTTGTTCTTACAGTAGTATATGCTTAAAGGCTCATTAAAACAACTTTCTATACCAGAGACGCAGCTAAGACACTTCAACACACCAACTCCTGGATTCCAATGCTTTACTGGCATCTATCTGTGCTGACAGAGACACTGGAATGACAAAGAGCTGCATCCATGGACGCCTGTGCATGTGTCACAGAATAGTTTCTAAATTCATCTGATTCTAGATGGAATAATGACACAGTAGTGGAGGGCAAGGACCGTTATGAAAGCAGCCACTGCTTGAAGGTCTGTTTTGCATTAAGCTTTGTGGGAGGTCCCCGTCCAACCCAACAGCAAACAGGATGAAGAGAGGGTTCATAAAAAGCATATAATGGGTAGAGGGGAGCTGAATTACAAGAGCAAACATAGTAATGAATGAAAGCAGACTGGCAAAGAAAGAATCCTGTCAGCTTCCTGGAATAATCCACTTCATGATGCGTTTAGGGCCTCAGTCCTTCCTCTGTCAGTCTGGCAGCTGTGAGCCAAATAACAGCCAGAAAACTTGAACGGTGACCTCGCCGTTCCTCAGATAGCATGGCTGCAGATGTTCAGTTGAAGTTTTTTCTTCACACAAACCATGACTTTGTGAAGTTCTTTGGGGTTTATAGTGGAGCAGGATACCTGCAGCAAAAACAGAACTGCTCACAAACTTAAGGGGTTCTCTCCATTTACATGTGTTACATTTTTTAGTAAATGTTTTGAAACTGCTAATTTCAGAAAAAGTTTTATTTCATAAATAAATGCAGGCAAGAACTGAGAAAACAACACAAAATGAAACCTAATACATAGAAAAATTCACATATTATGAGTAACTCCCTTAAAGAGGATTCAGTTCAGTCTGACTGTCAGGACGGCTTCCAGCTGAGGGCTGCTGTGGTAACCCTCCAGATGAGGAACAGCTGAAAGAGCACAAAAGAGCGGCGTTCAGGTCAGGTCAGGTCAGGTCAGGTCAGGTCAGGTCAGGTCAGGTTATGGATGGTACATAATCTTCCAGTCGTGAGCCCTCAGGATGCTAACTTTGGCTCTACCTTAAAATGATGACTGGTTCAAGTTCTCATGTATCCTCCGTTCATTCACCTAGCTGCAAACACACCACAGAGTAAGATTTACTAGTTGCTCTTGAACAGTTTTGAAGTAGCCACTTCCTTTTTGGTTGATAGACGTAGCTTTGGACATGAAGCACACAGACAAAGAGCATGCTTCCTGGAAAATGTAGCCTCTCTGACAGGAGATTCAACAATATGACGCATGTTCTGTTTAGTCATTTCTGGGAATGCTGCTTTAAATATGTTAAAAATAAATTCCAAAGTGTAACAAACTATGTATACTTTTCATAAAACGATTTTTTCTGTGATATCTATGCTTCATACAATATTAACAAGAGAGACAGGACTCAAGCCTGAACTGAAGGTCCTTCAAATGTTTCAGTCATTTGAAACTGTCAGACCACCATTGTTGACATGTATTGTGCTGTCCTGAAGGGCTGTCGGGTAAAGCCTTTTTTCCATGTGTTCCAGCTCCATTCCTATAGAGAGGAGGATACTGACCATGCTGCAGTGGCTCAGCCTCCCTGATGGAGAAAGGTGAACACAGTTTTACTTTTCACTTACAATTTTAAAATTGGTAATTTTAAACAAGTAGCAATAGTTCTCACTTAAATGTGATAATCCTGGAAAAGTTCCCCAACTGTCACTATGCTGTCAGATAAATGTGGGAGTAAGCAAAAATAGTCAGGAGTCACAGTGCCTTACCTCCATATATGGTGAAACCTTGTGTAACCCAGTTATCTGAGTTCCAGGGGTGAAACGTCTCACAATGACAAATCAAAACAAAATCCATGAAGGTGAACAGGTCTCGTTGAAGCTTAATGCTCAGCTCTTTCTGAAATCTTGTTCTGCAAATGCATGTACTCACTGTAGGTCTGCAAAAGGCAAATATGCAAGAAATACACAGTGTTTGAGATAAGATGACCCATTGTAACCCAGCCATAAGGAGGATACTTGCAGCAGCTGGACTGCAGGACACACAGTCATTTAGAAGAAAGGACACAAGCAGGAGTTCTGTTGGTCAGATTGAGTGCTCCTTCAGGTTGATCCTCAGAAGGACAGGAAAAGGTTTTTCATCAGCAATGATGTATATACTGACCTCTTGTGTTCTCCCACCACGACCACAGGCTCAGTGGGTCATCCTACTGCAGAGTTTCTCTTTTGACAAACGTCTTTTGCCTCTTTGTTCATCAGACTCATGCCTGATGCCATGACAGCAGCTGTACTTTCTTTACTGAGCTAAACCATTGACTGTATATGAGAACTGGACTGGGTGACCCCTCCCCCCTGGCATTCTAAACAAGAAGTAGCTTCTGGCGCCAAGAAGCCAAAGTCCCATAGACTGCTATAGAGAAATAAGAACTGGCATTCTATTGGTCAGAAAAAAACATTCCTGCTTTGTTTTGTTTTTAACACATTCTTGATAATACGTTTTTCTACATTTTTTTTGTAGCCCAAGTTATTCATTTTATAAACGGACCAATCAGATGCCTCAAAAAAGTAGGTGGTGTCACGTTGAACAAAGCTTTTGCTTCACAGATTCTCCTGAGCCCGCCCTCAATAGAAGGGGAGTGGTCTTCTAACATGCTCACTTCTGATTGGAGAGTCTGGTGACCATAGAACTGTAGATTCAGAACAACTCAGACCAATCACTGCTTACTGAGAACATCTGGTTTCAATATGGTGACAGCCGTATTGTAGAAAAATGACTTCACACTCACTCACTCCAGTTCTCTATGTAGGATACAGTCAATGGTCTAAACCCATTTTCTTCTTCCATGTTATAGATCCGCTGTGCTCGTTTTCACTAAATGGTTCTTTGCTGGCATGTTGAACCCCTTAAACATAAGCATCAAACCACTTCTGGTACAAACTTATTATAATGCAGCACCTTCACTGTTTCCTCTCTTTTTCGCTGTTTTGAGGCTTTTTTTTCAGATCTGTTTTGCATGCCTTTTTGTTTCTCTGTATTTGGAGCTCATTGTGTTTTGCATCCTCATTGCCTTAAAATATCTGTAATCCTGCTTTGCGAGTTTCACCTTTTGCGGGTTATTTTTGGAATGTAGCCTTCGCAGTTCAAGAGGGAACACTAAACTTGAAAGCAATATGTAAGTCATTGTTTTTTTCACAGCAGAAAATCAATGCAAGCGTCAATATATTAAGGAATTCAACTGATAGATGCTTAGTTTAGATCCCCTTTTTAAAATAATAATAGGAATGGAAATAAATGTGGCCGGTGTCTCCAGACGTGACTTCCGGACTCACCTTGCAATTCTTTTTTGCTGTTTAACTGTATCCCTGCTGAAACAGTCTGTCAATAATGTGTTGTCAGTAATTGAAGAAAGTTGAACATTTACTACTGAAAAACTGGGGGAAAGGATAGCAGTTGTCAAAAATGTCAGTATCAGTTTTTTAAAAAGCTCTTTTTTACTGCAAATCAATGTCTCTGAACTGACTTTTTCAGGCCGTACGTTTATGCAATGCACTCCGAGCAGCCAGACATATATGGACACAAAATGGGGCCCATGAGTGCTGACGTGAGTTCACGGTTTTTCTGCTTCTGCGTCTGTGTGTGTTGATTTGTCGGACGTTTGTCACATCAGAAAAGTATAGGCATACAGACTTCTGTGTTGTTTGTTCTGAACTCATGAATTGTTTTGTGTCTCAGCTAAACAACTCTCTGAGGATGATCGACAGAATTGTTGGTCAGCTGATGGACGGACTGAAGCAGATGAAACTGCATCGTTGTGTCAATATCATCCTGGCAGGGGACCACGGTAAAAACACCGAACAACACAGACGGCGCTTTACAGTATCCTGGATAGTTGGTTTTGTTTGGCAGGTGTGAGAGCTCAACTGAACTCTGGTCCGGTTCACTTCAATGTGACGGCAGAGGAACCTTCCATAGACCGAAGAGATGAAAGGATGGAAAGGACGTCAGCTCCATGTACTGGGAGGAGGAAAAGTGCAGCCCAGAGCGTGAACCTGAAGAAGCAGAAACGTGTCTGCTGGGTAAACATGGAGTAGTGAGGAGCTGCAGGCATATGAAGGTCTGAGGACTGGTGGGACTAGCTGGTTGTCTTCCTCCTCCGTGGTCAGAGCTTATTTTAGGCAATGCGAACCCCAAATGAACATCTCCTAGTCAGTTTGGTCCGTTTCAGTCTTTTGTTTTACCAAGATTGTGTGTAAAACCTAACCAAACCACATGTTGTTCACTTTTCGCCACAGTGAACCGCAGCTTCACACCAGTGGTTTGGCAGAGAGTTTTTTTTACACTGGATGCGCTTCCTGACACAACCCTGTATTTTCAAGGCACAGGGAGATTCAGTTGGGAAGCAGCGTCAAGGGTCTTGTTCAGGGACCCACTCTGATCCCTAGGCTTAATGCACGCCCTGGGCGGGGAACCCAGGTTTCCTGCATGGCAGCCCTACACCCACTGAGCCATCCAGCCGCTAAAAGCTAACCCAACCAGAGGAGGAGCGGAAATTTGTGAGCATTTCTGCTAATTCCAACCGATTCCACAGACTGCCTCAAAGATACCCAAAACTAATGGTATTGTTCCAGACTGAACACAAGAGCTGCAGCTGAGTTTTAGAAACGTTCGTTTACTGACTGATACTGATGGTGATGAGACATACAACAGATGCAACAGAAGCTGTCTTTAAACCACAGCTTTCACATCAGAGCAGATGAAACCCTCTAAAACAATGATCCATTTGCTGGTTTGACAACTTACTATAGCAGCATCCCCCCAACCCCTCATGTGTTCTCAGGTATGGAAGAGGCCCACTGCGACCGCACGGAGTTCCTCAGTAACTACATGAGTGTGGATGACATTGCGCTCATACCTGGAACCCTCGGCAGAATTCGCGCCAAATACCGCAACAACCAAAAATGTGAGGGAACAGAAAATAATGAGTTGTTGCTTTCAGCCTTTTCCTATTTTACTCGAAAGCTTTAAAGCCAAAGAAATACAGGAAGAAATTAAACAGAAATATACTTTTCAATAGCTATAGTTTACAAATTAGTTTTGTTTTTACTTTACTTTAAGTTTACTGAAGTCGTTACCTTGCTATGAGAAACAAGCAAAAGCTCACTTCATAAAGATGTCCACTGTGTGTTCTCTAAGAACACATGTTGAGATGAGCAGCCAGATGTGTGTGAACAAAAGGAATACAGTAAGAACAAGAAGAAGAAGGTCTGGCAAGCTCAGAATCAGGCACTGACCAATGATTGTAGTCATCAGACAGATGATGCTTCTCAGAGGGTCAGAACGGTCAGGGGTGGGTTTGTTCTATGGCCCTGAAGGTGGAAAATCAGCAGCTGGACCAGAACAATATGAACACGCTGAACACAAGCAAAGGGAGACAGACTGAATGCAGCTTAAGGCACTTCTAATGAGGGAAAATTGGGTCCACTTTACTCAAATTACCCACAGGCTTCACTTTGAACTTCATGACTTTTTATTGTTGCAAAACCACACATTTAAAACTACAATATTTCTGACCTTTTCCAACTGTTTGACAACTTCCACAATATTGACGTGTTTCCTTCAGACCTCTGGTAGAGAAACACGACCTGAGGATTCCTGCCTCTCCAGTTTGTTAAAGCAGGGCCCAAGTTAGAAGGAATATCTCTATTTATAAGTCACTCTATGCTCCTCCTATCTCTTACTTGATGGTTTAAATAATAATATATAGACAGTGGAAAAGAGCTTGATTGGTGGGGTGCTTGGGAGTCTCCCTTACAGACAGGGTGAGAAACTCGGCAAAGAGCTGCTAATCCTTCATATCCAGAAAGGTCAGTATCTGGCGAGAAGCCTGAGACTGCAACCAACATATCCTTTACCACCAAGAAGCCTTCCTGGTGAGGCACTGTGTGTTGGACCAACAGTAACAGCTGACAGGAATCCTAAAGTTAGAAGTTTAAAAAGGAGTGAGCTCAACAATAATGATTGGAGCCTAAGGTACCTTTGACGTGTTGGACCTTCTTCACAGTGCAGGCCTGTCATGTCACATTTGTTAACTATTTTCTTTCTCAAAAATCCATTTTCCTTTAGACCAGCAGGCCCTAGCCTTTTCTTCTCCACAGACTGGTCTCATCTCAAGCAATATGTTCATAAACAGGTATAGAAACAGCATAAAAAGGGAATGCAATGACACTGCCTACCTTGGACGTTGAGTGGGCACACTTTGTGAGGTGCATTGTGGGAGTTGATGTCTTTTGTTGCTGTTTCTCACTAGATCTAGTTATTGTTCAGTGAAACAAAGGTGTTTTTTCTGTATTTCTTCAGTCCTGTAGTTGTTGTATTCTAGTTTGTGTTTCTTGTTTTGTGTCTTTTGCTGTTTGAAGATGACAACAATTAAGTGTGAGCTCAGTGTGACCTAAATCCAGACATATCGGACCTACATTTGAGATACTTAAACTTCTGAGACGTGATACTGAGAATGACAGACATCCTTAACTCTTTGACAGCTGACTTGTCCCTCAGGAGAAGAACAAGTGTCCCACTTTAGGTTGAGTTAAAACCACATCTTGAAGGCCGTGTATGATGCACGCTACTGCCTTTAAAAGAGAAACGTTTCACATGATGCTGCTCAGTGTTCAGTGAGTGGAGGACATTGGAATGTTTTTCCTTTAGTTTACGATGTCAGTCCATAAGACCTCGATGCGGTTGGAATTTCATTCATGACTTCTGATCTTTTTCAGATGACCCAAAAACTGTAGTTGCCAATCTAACAGTAAGTCTTAGATTTTCTACCCAATGTTAGTGTTGAAGACAAGTCATGATATAGCACAACTGTGTGACATGAAATGTCCTGATGAATGGCATTGTCTAGAGTGACCAGCCTCTCTGACCTGTTTGAATGCTCTCATTATTTCCAGTGTAAGTCAGCAGAGCAGCACTTCAAGCCTTACCTGAAGCAGCACCTGCCAAAGAGGCTGCACTACGCCAACAACCGGCGCATCGAAGACGTTCACCTGCTGGTGGACAGGAGGTGGCACGTTGCTAGGTACAACCACAAGCACATTCAAAGTCACATTCATGCAGCTGTACAAAAAGTTCAAAACCCTTAAACACGTCTCAAACTTCCTCTATGAATGCAGTCAGAAAAGCTGCTGTCATTCACTGTAAGCATGTTCAGTTCCTTCCATGGTTTCAATGGAACACAGCTGCTGTCATGCAGAATGTGTCCTTCAAACTGTCGTTTGCTTTGAAATGTAAGAGTTTCACCACATTTGAACGTGACAGGGCTTCGACTTGCAGTGGGGGGGTCCATAGAATGATGTGCCTGTTCAACGTGGAGTTCAATGTCTCCTACTTTCAAGTCCTCACGCAGAAATTTCTCCACAAAAGCGCTCTTGTTTTGTGCTTTTAGCACACTGCAAATTCACATGTCCTCCTCTGTGGAGCAGCTTTCTACATCCATCGACTTCCTCCAACTTTATCTGTAATTTTACAAAGTTAGTCAGTGCCTTCTCTGCATTTTAAATTCTTTCTGTTTTCAAATCTCAGTTCCTTCGTTCATCTCTTCCAGTCTAGAATCTATTTCTTGTCCTGTCCGATGGCCTCTTTTTCTCCATGTTTTCTTTACAAAAATCTGTCATTTTCTGTAAAATGTCTTGCTCCCTCAGATCTCTTCTTTTTGTGTCATCTCGGTGTTGCCTTGCTTTCGGCGATACGGTTAGCTGCCATCACTTTAACCAAACTTTGTTTTCCATGTTTGTGTGTTATTTGTGAGGGGATATATTCTTCATGAATTTAGCTTTTAGGGGGAGCCCCCTCACTACCAGTCGTCTGCTATAGGTTTTAAGTTCAATCTAAATGTAAATTAAACATTTGTGAATGTAAGCCCAAATTTGAAATAGAAATGTGCAGCCAAAATACTAAATATAAATGTGAAAGTTCATTATTGTAACTGAATGTTGATTCTAACCGTTCAATAGACATTCACATTCAGGACCCCATCGTTCTCACCAAAGAACCTCTGCCAGTCTCATAATACACCTTTGGTTTGGAAGACATTATTAATTTATTTCTGGCCTAAAACATCTAAATGTTTTACTGAAGATGTGGGATGCAATTGTTGTCCCATTGGAAAGTTAAAGTTTTACAGCAGTAGTGCTTCTGGAAAGGAGGATATTCTGGAGGTGATGGATCTCACCTGGATCTTGATGCTGACACGTTGATTTGAGTCTCCTTGAACTAATGACGAGACTGACAATCTGGGGCTCTGTTTAAGAGTAGAAGGACGAGCAGTTTTTACCAAATCCATGAGCACCACAATTCTGTGCCAGAGTTTTGGAGAAGAATTTTTCCAAAAAGGAGGCAAGTGTGTTTTAGTGTGTTTTAGTGTGTTTTAGTCTTATTCAAGACTTGCTTTAGTGACTTGATAGTCTGTGCTGTGAACTGGTCCCTCTATAACGTGCGCTTGATGTAGAAGGAAGACCAGAATAAGCTTTAACGAAACAAACCTTCAAAGACACTTCTGAAATCCTGATCTGCTCCTTTCTGAAGGAAAGTCCCTGAAGGGAGGAGGCATTGTGGCTTCTCAGGGGATCATGGATATGACAACAAGATCAACAGTATGCAAGTATGCCACATGACATGGGTCTGACCTTTACTGCCATCACTGTATGATGTTGACAGGCTTTTGACAGGCTGTTTTACAGGCTGTTTGTAGGCTGTTTACAGGCTGTTTGTAGGCTGTTTACAGGCTGTTTTACAGGCTATTTGTAGACTGTTTACAGGCTGTTTTACAGGCTGTTTGTAGGCTGTTTACAGGCTGTTTGTAGGCTGTTTACAGGCTGTTTGTAGGCTGTTTTACAGGCTGGTTTACAGAGTATGTAACATCATTGTGAAAAGTCCTAAACCTGCTAATGTCTTCATCTGTGATTTCACTAAAAGATTATAAACCAGATTTGTATTCATTGCTTTTTATTTTTGCAATGAATCTGACATCAGTTGTTCATTTCAGACAATTTTCTTGGGTTATGGACCTGCTTTTAAATTTAAGATGAAAGTCCCAGTCTTTGAAAACATCGAGCTTTACAACGTCATGTGTGGTAAGACTGTTGAGACTGTAGAGTGCAATGATCATGTATACGTGTTAACTGGTAGATTACAGCTTGGATAGAACTAACTGTGCATCTGCTTGTGTCTGCCGTTCCCTCAACCTTTTTTCAGATCTTTTGGGTTTGAAACCATCTCCAAACAATGGAACCCACGGCAGTCTCAACCACATGCTCAAAAGCCCCCCATTCAAACCGATGATGCTGGAGGAGGTCTCCAAGCCCTCACCTACCAGCACTGTTCCCATGGTAACAGATGATTTGGGCTGCAGCTGTGATGAAAAGGTCAGCTGCACAACTACACTGAATGCTGGTTTTTAGCAGCTCTGCTCATATACACTCAACAGTACTTCCTGTGAAAAGGAGACAGCTTAGTTCGTTTGAAACATCAGAGAACTGTTATATCATCATAGAGCTGTATAGCCAGAAGGAGAGATCTTGAAAGTGTGATTGAAAATTAATTAGTGAAACAGGATTTTGTGCATGAAATAGTTTGTAGTCTTTGGCAGTTGGGCTTTGGCTGGAGACATCTTGTATGCTTAAGGGGACCTCGGACCAAGTGAAGAGACCCCAGAGCCTGAGGATGGTTAAGGAAAGCCATGTCGACGTGAAGAGCCAGAAAGAGATCGGGGCGGAGGTGTGCTGGCAAAATGTCTAGAATGCAAATAAACTGACGTCTATGAACTTAAAAGCAGAAATATGGTTATGATTGACTGTGAAGATTACTAGTTGATGAGTAACATGTCAAGTGAAGAATCAGTGACTCAGCGTAGCTGAAGATGAGGTCGATCTTCCTTATTGGATACATGTAGTGTAGTTAGTGAAAATGTGTTGGTTAGTCAGCAAGTAAGGAAGACACACCCACCTCTGACCAAAGGACCAATTTTCTTTGGTTCTGGACTCTGATTTCATGACCATGGAGATTTGAGATGGGCAGAGTAGTTGTAACTAATGTAACATTCTTATTCATCATTTTTGTGACATTTTTTGCAGCCATAAAGGGACACAAATCAGTGCTTTTTTTGTGCCGATCCAAAGTTCAGTAAATACAGAGAGTTGTGTTAGTAGGGACATCCAACCAATACCAAAGCCAAATGAATCACGTGAATCCCAATCAGAACTTTCCTTCCAGCCCGATAAGCAGACCAGGTTACACCTAAGTCACATGCATTTGTCGGGGAGTTGACGTATGGGGGGGGGTCTCCAGACGTTCACAGAGAGGAGAGGCCACACCTTAAAAGGAGTGAAGGAGTTACTTGCAGTTCCACTTAGGCTCATATGGAAGGTTCCGTTGTCGTGCGTGTGCTATTTGTAAGGATAATGTGAGTTATGTGCATTCATGACACACGGGTCCTTTTGCAGCAATCTAGCCAATAAGACAGGGAGCATACTAGCTTCTTACTGACCGCACGCAAAGTCTGCATGCATGGGGAGTGCACATGATACGTAAACGCCAAACATCTGTAGAATGTCCACATAATCTACACTCTGACTAGTTTCCTTATTTGTAACACTCAGGCAGCACACAAACAGTGGACACTTATCACGTGAACAGCAACAGCTCTTCACTTTGGTCAGCTCTGTCCGGCTGCAGGGATTCAACAACAGGCAGGGAGGGTGTATGTGGGTGGAGCTGCGGGGCTGAGGGGAATCTGTACTGTTCTGGATTTCTGTGTGCATCTCTGGCAAGAGGTTGATTCATCTCTGATCTTTTTGCAGTTGCGTGTAAAAAGTAGGGGCCAGAGAGGTTTGAAAGTGACCCTTGTACGAGGCTATAACCTGGAGTCACTCTGGCTCTGTCTCTTACAGAACCAAGTGGAGGAGCTAAATCAACGATTGAGGCAAGCTATTAATGGTCAGTCTTTTCTGTTGGGACATCTTTTAATAAAAATGCATCAATGTCTCTTTTGAACTGAAACTGTTTGCTGTTATTATAACATTCATTTGAAGGTCATCACGGTGCATGTGTGCGTGAGAGTGTGACACTGCTGTATTTCTTTGTCCATGTGTGTCTCAGACAGCAGGAACCTCCCTTTTGGGCGACCAGCTGTCATTTTTCGCACTAAATACTTCATCCTGCACAATGTGGACTACATCAGTGGTTACAGTGAGGCTCTCTTCATGCCTCTGTGGACTTCATTCACTGTTAGCAGACAGGTACCAGTCAGTCTACTCCTTTTCAGTGAGCTCCACACAACAATAGACAGGATAGGCTCCAGCATCCTGAGACCCCAAAAGGGATAGAGAGGGTTAAGAAAATGGATGGATGGCATATTTTCCATTTGAAGCTGCATGTTTGTGGTTCAGGTTACTGCGGTCTATAGGTTTTCTGGTCACTGCATCATCCCTCTTCCTGAGCACTGTGCTTGTCCTTCAGGTGGAGATGTTTCCTCTGCCCGAAGCTCTGTCAACCTGCGTGAGGCCAGACGCCAGAGTGCCTCCAGCCTCCAGCCAGTCTTGTAACAACTACAGAGCAGTCAGACACGTCACATCCGCCTTCCTGTACCCACCACGTAAGTGAGGGCAGCGCCTGCTGCAGTTTCTGACCATCTTCAGACATGTGTGCTGCCAGCATCTCCTCCTACAATAAAAGACATGGTGGATGAGAGCAAAAGGAAACATGGCTGCATTTACAGGAAAGGTGTGATGGGAATCTGCAGCAACAATGTTTAAGCTCAAGTAAACATGTTGCAGCTGAACAAAATCTAAATGTACCAACATTTGACATTTCAACATTTTATTCCTTGTAAAAAAATAACCACATACACATACATATATTTACTCAATCCTGTACTCGATGGCTGTCATCAGCTGTTAGTGAACTGTCACTGGTTCATCAGTCTCATCAATCAGCCTTTGCCTCTTTCTGATTGGCTGAGCACACTCAGCATAATAATAATGCCAGCAGCATTATTGCTTTTATCAACTTTTAAGGTTGATCTGTTCTTGAGTGTGGAGTTTCCTGCGGGTCTGTTTTCTCCTGACTTGTTTTTAGCTTGAGCTCCTCCTGCTGTTTTCAAAATGTTTTTGTTAAGAAACACTTCTTTAAAACTTAATAACGCTTCTTTGAACCATCTGTTGTAATTAGGAAGAAACTATTTTTATTCTGAACTCTTTACAGCAGCTGCATCCTATTCAATACACAGTACTGTTAAAAACAACTAAGACAATGAGATTAAAAAAACCCACAGAAAACACATTTCACTCTGAGGGTCATATCTATAAACTTTGACCCGAAAATGTAAAGGAAGAACTTTTAATTGATCATTTAATCAATTTACAAACATTTTTAAATAAATCAGACACTGCCCATAAATTGATGACTACAGTCAATCATGCTGCATTGATCCTGAAGCATGCAACCAGAACAACAAACACATCTATGTGCAGAGGAGCACCTTCTCAGCCTTCATTCCTTGCACTTAACATGCTCATGTGATGCCCACTAGTGGATGGGAGGAGTATTACTCCTGTCAAACTGCAGGACATGGTTGTGACTGTTCGCATCAGCCATGCAGAGTGAGGTCACAGTGAAGTGTCTGTGAAGGAGCAGAAATCTGCGAGTTTCTTCCGAACTATAACACCAGGCAGACTCCAGCAGGTGACTGATGGTGAAGAGGACCAGAGATAAACTGTGAATCAGACTGATGATCTAAATGGAATCATTAAACTGTTTCATTTCATTTATTTATTTATTGAGCACCTTCCACCACCAGCCAAGGAAGCCCAAAGTGCTGTACACAGGGAAAACAGATTTAAAATAATTAAACAAAGAGAATAAAAGCATTAAAAGAATAAAACCAATGTAAAACAATATAAAACTAAAACCAGGATAATAAAAGGACTAGGTTGATGCTAAAACGCTGTAGTGCAGGAATAACTGTTTTTTAAAACTCTCCAAGTGCTTGTTCTCTCTAATTGCTGGTGGCAACTGATTCCAAAGTTTAGGAGCCAGCACAGCAAAAGCACGGTCCCCCCGAAATTTCCGTTTAGTTCTAGGAACCAGTAACACGCACTGGTCTGCAGAGCGTAAGGACTGTGGGGGGGGTGTTTTATAAGCAGGCTGGAGAGGTAAGAAGGTGCAACACCTGCCAGGGCCTTAAAAGTAAAAACAATTTTCATAAAAATCAGGAACTGCACCGGCAGCCAATTCAAGATTGGAGTTATGTGGTCAAACTTTTTTGCCCCACAAATAAATCTGGCTGCTGCATTTTTGACCAGCTGCAGTCTGGCTATTGAAGCCTTGGGTAACCCAGCACACAAAGAACTACAATCATTTAGTCTGGACAGCACAAAGGCATTGGTGACTATTTCCAGGTTCTTTTTTGAAATAAAATACTTTCTCCTAGCCAGACGTTGCATTTGAAAAAAGCAGGACCTGGTCACAGCATTTATTTGGAGGTCCAGTTTCAAAGCAGCATCAAGTTTCACCCCTAAGTTAGTGACCACACACTGTTCAAAAGGGACAAGAGAGAGAAGATCGACATCATGATCCTTTCGACCACTAGGGGTAAAGACAATTACCTCGGATTTGTTTTCATTTAGGTCGAGAAAGTTAGCTGACATCCACAACTTCAGCAAGGCAATCAATTATTCTTTTAATCGTGCGGTCAGGTCCCTTGCATATAGGGACATACATTTGACAATGGTCAGCATAAAGGTGGAAATCCACCTTATGCTTCCACAATATCATTCCCAGTGGCAACAAATAAATAGAAAATAGCAATGGGCCCAGAACTGGTCAGAACGGTTTCTGTTTATGATTCTGTTTATGATTATGATTTTTTATTGCTGTGAAGCTATCATTGTTCTGGCTGAACCTGTCTGTTGAGCTGTGGTGCAGTGGGAACCGCACTGGCCTAATGACCAGCTGCTTATCAGTTCAAGTCAGGCAACAGTTGGAGGAGTTTTTGATTTTGCTCTGAGTGAAAGAAGAGTTTAAATACCAGAGACATGAAGGTTAAAGGTCTGAAAAGAACGTTTCTCTGTTCTACGATGATCATATATGTTATTTGTTGAAGATTCAAGGAGGGTATGGATTTGAATGAGGTCGAACCTTTTGTTGAGTTTAACTTTTATTACCTTTTCCTGCCTAGTTTGTGAGCTTTTTAAGCTATTATTCTTGAGTCCTTTCCCACCCTTGACTCTCTTATTAGGTCCAGAACCACGAGACTGAAATGACCCTGGGTGGTGTCATAAGTAAGTAGCAACCCAGAGTCTCTTGTGGTTGGAGTTATTCGTAGGTCACTCCTCACCTACTAGGGGTGATCTAAAGGACAATATATGCTTTGCTATAAAATACTTTTTTCTATGATATCCAAGTGTTTAGTTAGTCGTTAGATGAGAGTCAGTCCTCCTGTGCTTTCACTTTTTTGATTTATAAGTTCCCATAGAGGGTTTTAGATTAATTTATAATAGTAATATCTGAACCAGCATGGGACTTACCAGAAATGTGAGAGGAAGATCCTTTCTCTGAGACAAAGAACGTCGGAGATGAAATTTATCCTCCAAAGTTTATTAAGCAATGGGGTGCTCTCTCGCAGTGTGTTCAGTACATTTATACTTTGGGATAAGATCTTTCTAAGTACTTCTTGTACGCACATGAATCATTCATGACGAAAAAGCTTTTGTCATTATAATGGTTGTCACATCAGCAATTAGCGTGAGCGGGGCTATTGTGGTTACAACATGTGCGTAAGCAAGTTTATCATGACACAAATCATGGCTAATGACCAAATGATTATGAAAACAATACATCGATGCGTAATACAGTTCCCTCATAAGGGCTAACCTTCCATTTCGGGGTTACGTAAGCGGCTGCTGTCTCTGGGGGGTGCGTCTCCACCTATTCTGACATGATGATGAAGATCTCTCAACATTATTGAGCTGCTTCTGACTCACAGGATGTTTATTCAAAAGAGATCAATTACAAGTTAAATAAAAAGTTAAAATCTAAATTTTCTCATTTGTCTGTCATCAGAACTGTCATCAACCTGGGACAGAAAATCTGAAGCTGTCTTCATCACAAACACTGTACCTATGTTCCCTGCCTTCAAGAGTGAGTTAATGACCAGACTGAGCTCTTCTGCTCTTATTCTTCCTCTTTGTTTTCACTCACCCCTTCTTTCATCTTCTCTTCTTCTCTGCAGGAACATGGGTTTACTTTCAGAAAGTCTTGGTGAAGAAATATGCAACTGAGAGAAATGGAGTGAACCTTCTTGTTGGACCCATTTTTGATTACGACTATGATGGAGTCAGAGACTCGGCTGAGACAATAAAGGAGTAGGAAGATGTGTTTGTGATTTGCTGTCCATTTGCAGCACAGCTGTGTTGACATTCCCATCATTTAGGAAAGCAGATCTCTGGAGTGAGCAGGACCCTTTAAAGTCCTTTTAGGATCTTTAAGCCTCTGGCTCGGAATGATGAAGATGATCTTGCACACAGCTGACGAAGGTTTGGGTTCAGTCTTTGCTTTGTTTGTTGCAGGCATGTGAGTGGACCCTTTGCCATTCCCACACACTTCTTTGTGGTTCTGACCAGCTGCTTGGACTACACCCAGACTGCAGACGCATGCACCGGCCCGCTCAGCAGCGCCGCCTTCATCCTACCACACAGACCCAACAATGACGAGACCTGCAACGTAAGATCCATCACTCATTACCAAAACCATCACTTGTCATCCTCCTTCAGCAAATATTCACAAATGGAAAAAATGGAAAACCTGATGGCAATTCCACATAAAGCAATACCAAGACCTGCTTCAGGATAGGACACCCCTGAGAGAATAAAAGCATTAAAAGAATAAAACCAATGTAAAACAATATAAAACTAAAACCAGGATAATAAAAGGACTAGGTTGATGCTAAAACGCTGTAGTGCAGGAATAACTGTTTTTTAAAACTCTCCAAGTGCTTGTTCTCTCTAATTGCTGGTGGCAACTGATTCCAAAGTTTAGGAGCCAGCACAGCAAAAGCACGGTCCCCCCCGAAATTTCCATTTAGTTCTAGGAACCAGTAACACGCACTGGTCTGCAGAGCGTTAAGGACTGTGGGGGGGGGGGAATATTTTATAAGCAGGCTGGAGACGTAAGAAGGTGCAGCACCTGCCAGGGCCTTAAAAGTAAAAATAATTTTCATAAAAATCAGGAACTGCACCTGCAGCCAGTTCAAAGAGGCCAAGATTGGAGTTATGTTGTCAAACTTTTTTGCCCCACAAATAAATCTGGCTGCTGCATTTTGGACCAGCTGCAGTCTGGCTATTGAAGCCTTGGGTAACCCAGCACACAAAGAACTACAATCATTTAGTCTGGACAGCACAAAGGCATTGGTGACTATTTCCAGGTTCTTTTTTGAAATAAAATACTTTCTCCTAGCCAGACGTTGCATTTGAAAAAAGCAGGACCTGGTCACAGCATTTATTTGGAGGTCCAGTTTCAAAGCAGCATCAAGTTTCACCCCTAAGTTAGTGACCACACACTGTTCAAAAGGGACAAGAGAGAGAAGATCAACATCATGATCCTTTCGACCACTAGGGGTAAAGACAATTACCTCGGATTTGTTTTCATTTAGGTCGAGAAAGTTAGCTGACATCCACAACTTCAGCAAGGCAATCAATTATTCTTTTAATCGTGCGGTCAGGTCCCTTGCATATAGGGACATACATTTGACAATGGTCAGCATAAAGGTGGAAATCCACCTTATGCTTCCACAATATCATTCCCAGTGGCAACAAATAAATAGAAAATAGCAATGGGCCCAGAACTGACCCCTGAGGGACCCCCCAATTAAGGGGGTAACACTTAGACGAGTAAGGGCCCATCTTAACACAGAAAGACCTGTCTGAAAGGTAGGACCTCAACCACTGTAGTGCTACCCCAGAAAGCCCCACCCATTGTTCCAGCCGACCAATCAGGACCTCATGATCAACTGTGTCAAAAGCTGCTGATAGATCAAGTAATAAAAGAACGACCTGTTCACCTGCATCTGTTACCATTAAAACATCATTAAAAATGTTTAAAAGAGCAGTCTCTGTGCTGTGTCCAGACCTGAACCCTGACTGCAGAGGTTCCAGTAACTCATGTGCCTTTAAGAAAGAGATCAACTGTTTGTAAACAATGTTCTCCAAGATTTTTGCACAAAAACGCAGGTTGGATATTGGCTTGTAGTTTGACAGTAATGTAGCATCCAGCCCTGGTTTTTTTCAGCAGTGGCCTTACAATCGCCTGTTTAAAATTGAGTGAAAGTAAGACTTGTGTTTCTAATAGTTAAAACTGCTGGTCCTAACACTGCAAAGACTTTCTTAAAAAACCAAGCCGGCAGAACATCACAGGAGGACCCAGTTGGCTTTAGTCTTGATACCACCCTTTCTAGCTCAGTAAGAGACACCAATGAAAAAGAATCAAGCTTAGGAACTGGTTTCTGTGGAGTGGGAGGAGAATAAGTGAAACATTGTGTGAGAGAGGACCTAATACCAGCAACCTTGTCCATAAAAAATACACAAAATGTTTCACAATTTTCCACAGAGCCTTCTATTGAGTTTCTACTCCCATCTGAGTCCAATAAAGATCCCAAAGTATTAAAAGGATTCGTTGATCACCTGAAGCAGAAGAAATAATGTTAGAATAAAATTGTCTTCTAGCTCTTGTGACAGCTTCATTGTACATGTATAGTTTATCCCTACATGTTAACAACACTACATGTTAGTTTGTCCCTAAGGAGATCTTGGGAAATTTGAAGTCTGTCCTTAAATTTTCTCTCAGCTTTCCTACAGTCACGTCTCAAGACACAGATTTCCTCAGAGATCCAGCGTTCAGATATGTGCCTTGGTTTTTTGATGGTGAGGGGGGCAATCTAATCCAAAATTTTAAAGCACAGGTTGTCAAACTGAAAAAGAAAAGCATTTGTGGTAATTGTAGAAGAGTATAAAGACGGCCACTCCAATGAAATATAGCAGAAAATTCATCAGCTTTTCCTTCGTCCAAGCGCCGCACCCATCTGACAGGAGCAGGTTTAGGGACAATGGCGAATGGCAGAACAAAGTCAAATAACACTGCTGAATGGTCAGAGAACGCAGTCTTCACAGGCTCAACTGAGGTGAGAGAAAACCCGAGAGACAGAGCTAAGTCCAGTGTATGTCCATGACTGTGTGTTGGGCTGGAGACCCACTGTACAAGATTAAAAGAATCCAACAAATTAAAAAAGTCCTTGACGAGAGGTTTGTCAGGGCAGCACACATGAATGTTAAAATCACCAAAAATCAACACATGCTCGTATCTAGGCATAAAAGTGTACAGCAATTCAGAAAAATCTAGTAAAAACTGTGCATTGACCTTCGGGGGACGATATATTTAAAGTCCTAAGAAAGTGGAGGATGAGCCAAGATCAAAAAGACAAAACTCAAAAGAGTTGAAAAGTAAAGGTAGTGTGAAGTGTCTAAAATGAAAGTGTGATTTAAAAACAAAAACCAGTCCACCTCTTCTGCCCACAGAACGGGGGACATTAAAACACAAACAGTTCTCAGGTAAAAGCTCCAACAGAACACCTGACTGAGCAGGAGGAATCCAGCTTTCAACGATGCCCAAACAATCCAGCTTCTGGGCATTAAAAAAGTCTTTCAAAATAAAAGTTTTGTTCGCAGCAGATCGAGCATTGATGAGTCCAAACCTCCTTGGTGTTGAGGCCGCATCAGGGATCTCGGGTGATGACTCAGCAGCGGAGATCGAAACCCTCGGGACTTCCAGCAGATTCGATGAGTCGATCCTCCTCCAACAAACTCGTAGCCGAGGCGACTTGACAGGGGATTCCAGGTTACCTCCGACCACAGGGATCAGGCACGGCTTCGGACATGAAAGCAGTCTCCACGGAGCAAACAAACGACATCCAGGTGTACAGGCGCGGGACACGTCAGCAGTAGAAGCGGGACAGCAGGCACGAAGGCGAACGATTCTCCCGCCTCGTTTCCCCCGGCGCCGCCGCCTGATGCAGCAAGGCAAAGCAGCTGTCCGACGAATAAACTCTGGTACTCCCATGCAAACCGGGTCAAATGGATCAGGATTCAACGGAACAACCAGAGAGGCCGGGTGGAGAGAAAAGTTTAAATCCAACAACGTATCTCGACCATAAGTGAGAAGCGCGCCAGCATTTTGCAAAAACCAAAGTAAAAACAATAAAACAATGAAAAATTGTGTGACAGACAGACGGCAAGCCAAGAACATCGGCGCCATCTTGAATCCCCATTTGTGGTCAAGAACATATGGATGGATTTATTGATACTTTTGTAAGTTTCAAGTGATTTCAGTGAGAATTGTGGGTTTTTCCTTCTTTAACTGAGGTGTACCATCAATGTTGTCCACGTGTGTAGTTGGGCTCACCTTTACGCACAGTCTGGGCTCTGAAACTCAGTCACTCGAGAGGGGTTGGACTTCTGAAGTTGCACGTGGTGAGAGGCGGTGGGTTGGTCTAGGCTTACTCGCGAGCCCCAGCTTAGCCGCCAAGTATTGGAGTTCACTCCAGTGGAGAGAGAGTTGCGTCCCTCCGCCTTCGGGTGGTGGACAGGTCTCTGACTGTGGTTTCCACTTATGGGCCGAACAGCAGTTCGGAGTACCCAGCTTTCTTGGTGTCTCTCGAAGGGGTACTGGAAAGTGCCCCAACGGGGGACTCCATTGTCCTCCTGGGTGACTTCAATGCCCACGTGGGCAATGACAGTAGCACCTGGAGGGGTGTGATTGGTAGGAACGGCTTTCCTGATCTGAAACCAAGCAGTGTTTTGCTGTTGGACTTCTGTGCTCGTCATAGTTTGTCCATAACAAACACCATGTATGAGCACAGGGGTGTCCATCAATAACGTGGCATCAGGACACCCTCGGCAGGAGATCAATGATTGACTTTGTAGTCGTTTCGGGCAACCTTCGGCCGTGTGTCTTGTACACTCGGGTAAAGAGAGGAGCAGAGCTGTCCACTGATCACTATCTGGTGGTGAGTTGGATTCGTTGGTAGGGAAGGAGGCTGGAAAGACTTGGTAGACCCAAACGTACTGCAAGGTTCTGCTGGGAACGTCTGGCTGAGCCCTCTGTCAGAGAAGTCTTTAACTCCCACATCCGGAAGAGCTTCAAACAGGTACAGAGGGAGGCTGGTAACATTGAGTCTGAATGGACCATGTTCTCCACCTCCATTGTCTCTGCTGCTGTTTGGAGCTGTGGTCGCAAGGTCTCTGGTGCCTGTCGTGGCGGCAACCCCCGAACCCGTTGGTAGACACCGGAAGTAAGGGATGCCGTTAAGCTGAAGAAGGTGTCCTATCAGGTCTGGCTGGCTTGGGGGACTCCAGAGGCAGCTGACAGGTATCGGCAGTCTAAGCGAGCTGCGGCTCAGGCTGTAGTAGAGGCAAAAACTCGATCCTGGGAGGAGTTCGGTGAGGCCATGGAGAAGGACTATCGGTTGGCCTCGAAGAGGTTCTGGCAAACCGTCCGGCGCCTCAGGAAAGGGAAAGCAGTTTTCTGCAGGCACTGTCTTCAGTGCAGGTGGGGAGCTGCTGACTTCAACTGGGGATATTGTCGGGCGGTGGAAGGAATACTTCGAGAATCTCCTCAATCCTGCTGACACGCCTTCCCTTGAGGAAGCAGAGGCTGAGAGCTTTGGGGTGGGTCTGTCCATTACCCAAGCTGAAGTCACCGAGGTAGTCAACAAACTCCTCGGTGGCAAGGCACCGGGGGTGGACGAGGTCCGCCCTGAGTGCCTCAAGTCTCTGGATGTTGTGGGAGTGTCTTGGTTAACACGTCTCTGCAGCATCGCGTGGCATTCTGGAACAGTCCCACTGGACTGACAGACAGGGGTGGTGGTTCCCCTTTTCAAGAAGGGGGACCGGAGGGTGTGTTCCAACTACCAGGGAATCGCACTCTTCAGCCTTCCTGGGAAAGTCTATGCCAGCGTACTGGAGAGGAGAGTCCGGCCAATAGTCAAACATCAGATTCAAGAACAGCAATGCGATTTACGTCCTGGTCGTGGAACTGTGGATCAGCTCTACACCCTGTCTAGGGTGCTGGGGGGTTTGTGGGAGTTCGTTCATCCTGTCAATATGTGTTTTGTGGATTTGGAGAAGGTCGTTCGACCGTGTACCCCGTGGTGTCCTGTAGAGGGTACTTTAGGAGTATGGGGTCCGGGGAGCCTTACTCAGGGCTGTCCGGTCTCTGTATGACCAGAGCAGGAGCTTGGTCCGCATAGCTGGCACTAAGTCACACCTGTTCCCAGTGCATGTTGGACTCCGGCAGGGCTGCCCTTTGTCACCAGTTCTGTTCATAGTCTTTATGGACAGGATTTCTGGGTGCAGCCAGGGTCCGGAGGGGGTCGTGTTTGGGAACCACAGGATTTCCTCTCTGCTCTTTGCAGATGATGTTGTCTTGTTGGCTTCATCGAGCCAAGACCTCCAGCATGCATTGGAACGGTTTGCAGCCAAGTGTGAAGCGGCTGGGATGAGGGTCAGCACCGCTAAGTCTGAGGCAATGGTTCTCAACAAGAGAAAGGACGAGGTCCCTGATCCAAGCGGCTGAAATGAGCTTCCTTCGTAGGGTAGCTGGGCGCTCACTTAGAGATAGGGTGAGAAGCTCGGTCACCCGGGAGGAGCTCGGAGTCGAGCCACTTCTCCACATCGAGAGGAGCCGTTGAGGTGGCTCGGGCATTTGGTTCGGATGTCCCCTGGACGCCTCCTTAGGGAGGTGTTCCGGGCATGTCCCACTGGGAGGAGGCCCCCGGGGAAGACCCAGGACACGCTGGAGAGACTATGTCTCTCAACTGGCCTGGGAACGACTCGGGGTCTCCCCAGAGGAGTTGGAGGAAGTGGCGGGGAGCGGGAAGTCTGGGCATCTTTGCTTAGACTGCTGCCCCCACGACCCGGTCCCAGATAAGCAGAAGAAAATGGATGGATGGATGGATGGATGGATGGATGGATGGATGGATGGATGGATATTAAAATCGATCCCATTCTGTTTTCCGTTTGGTAATTGGTAATTTCCACTGATTATGAAAATAATGGTACATGCAATGATCGGTACGTAATTGAATTGTAAAATAAGCTGAAAAAGGCCTTCTCGGACGGCACTGATGAAGTCTGTTGCCATTGGCTACCCAAAGTCTGTCAATCAAACTCAGACATTAGACGTCAGATCCACATATGTTTGCTGAGACATCTGATTGGTCAGTTAATAGCACAAATAACTTGTGATTAAGAAAAAAATATCTTTCAAAAAATAAGATTATAAAGACTGTTAAGAAGAACAGGAATTGTTATTCTGACAAATAAAATGACTGTGTAATAACTGTCTGTTTCTCAATAAAAGTCTGGATTTTGGTCTTCTTGAAATCAGCAGCAACTTCCTATTTTAAGACACAAAAAGGGAGGGGTTGCTAGGTCCATTGTTTTTACTGTCAATGGTAGTGACTAATTGTAGTGTGTTGTGTTGTGATCCTTCTGGGCCACCGTAGTATGTATATCTGAGTCTGGTCCGTGTGCATGCACTCTGTGCTTGCAATTGTTGGCAAATGAAAAAAAATCTGTTAAAATCCTTTACCACAGGAGATTTAGCTCAAGTGTTTACATTCTTTCGTCTACCGTAGCTTTCCAACTGTTAACACAATTAATGTAATTCCAGCGAATTCTGAAGCGAAGTACAAGCTTTGCGTTGATATGCAAACTGACACTGACACTGTGCTGACAATGACACTGTGCAGTTGTGAAGTGTGAAGAATCAGCTCATTCAAGGTGATCGTGTGAACAATATTTAGGTGTCACTGTGACATTATTGGCGCTAAAGGGTTAACTACAGTGGCTCTGAAGTTTAGATCACACAAACAAATCCATCAACGCAAAACATCATAAAGATCACAATGACATTAAATAAGCAAAACAAATAATAAAAAACAACAAGTTTTAGAAATCTAAACAGTGCTACCCACTGCATAAATTTAGACTATAGCCCTGCATATGAGAGAAACCCTGAACATCATCATCCTTCCCTTTCAAGGGAAACACACTTGTTTTATGCTCTCCTGGATCCTTAATGCAGCCGAGTTGTTGAAGCTACAGTGACTTACAAAAGTATTCAAACCCCTTGAAGTTCTCCACATTTTCTCACAGTATGACCAGAAACATAAACATATTTAATTGAAATTTTATGTGAGTCCAACAAGTATCACACTTGTGAAGTGAAAAGAAACTTCTACAAGTCTTCAATTTTTTTTACAATAAAAAAACCAAAAAAACTGAAAAGTGCAGTGTGCGAAAGTATTCAGCCCCCTTTTCTCTGAGTTCATCCAATTTCCTTCAGAAGTTACTTGATGATTGGTCACTGATCAAATGTTGACTTCATGACTTCATAGAGTTCACCTGTGTGTCATTTAATCTCAGTATCCAAATCCAGCTGTTGGTGACAGTCTCTGTGGTTTGTCAAGAGAATATCGGGGAGAAAACAGCATCATGAAGTGTAAGGAACACACCAGACAGGTCAGGGAGAAAGTTGTGGAGAAATTGAAAGCAGAGTTAGGATAGAAAAAGATTTCCCAAACTTTGAACATCTATGAACCACTGTTCAGTCCATCATCCACAAATGGAAAGAGTTTGACACAACTGCAAACCTACCTAGACATGGTCGTCCACCTAAACTAACAGACTGAACAAGGAGACACTGATCAGAGATGCAGCCAGGAGTCCATGATGACTCTGGATGAACTGCAGAGATCTACAGCTCAGGTGGAGGAATCTGTCCATAGAACAACCATCAGTCGAGAACTGAACACATCTGGACTTTATGGAAGAGTAGCAAGAAGAAAACCATTGTTAAAAGAAAACCACAAGAAGTCCTGTTTGCAGTTTGACATAAACCATGAGAATGACCAGCAAACATGTGGAAGAAGGAGCTCTGGTCAGATGAGACCAAAATGGAACTTTTTGGTCTAAATGCAAAGCGCTGTGTGTGGAGGAAATCTAACATCATTCTGAACACACCATACCCACTGTCAAACATGGTGGTGGCAGCATCATGCTCTGGGGCTGCTTCTCTTCAGCAGGAACAGGGAATCTGGTTAGAGTTGATGGGAAGATGGATGGAGCCAAATCCAGAGTAATATTAGAGGAAAACCTGTTGAAGTCTGAACAACACTTGAGACTGGAGCAGAGATTCACCTTCCAACAGGACAACCACCCTAAACATGAAGACAAAGCTACAATGAATGGTAAAAATGAAACGGATTCATGTGTTGGAATGATCCAGTCAAAGTCCAGACCTAAATCCAATCCAGAATCCGTGGAGAGATCTGTAATCTGCTGTTCACAAACGCTGATCCATCTAATCTGACTCAGATTTAAATGTTTTGAAGGAAGAACGGACAAAGATTTCAGTCTGTAGATGAACAAAGCTGGTAGAGACAAACCCTAAAAGACTTGCAGCTGGAATTACAGTAAAACGAGGTTCCACAAAGTATTGACTCAGGGCGCCGAATACTTTTACACACTGCAGTTTTCTTTTTTTTTTTTTTTTTTTAGTTGAACTCTTGTATATATTTTTTCACGTCACAAGTGTGTCACTTTGTGTTGGTCTTTCACATGAATTCCAGTAAAATGTAGTTATGTTTGTGGTCATAATGTGAGAAAATGTGGAGAAGTTCAAGGCGTTTGAATACTTTTGCAATACACTGTAAGGGCCTGTTTCCTTTGCAGAGCTCAGACGACGAGTCTCGCTGGGTGGAGGACCTGATGAAGATGCACACGGCACGGGTCAAAGATGTAGAACTCTTGACGGGCCTGGACCTGTACCGCAGAACCAACCGAAGCTATGCTGAGATTCTGTCCCTCAAGACTTACATGCAGACATATGAGAGCGACATCTGACTAAACGCAAACTTCTGCATATCCTGGGATTGTCTGGGGGGCTGTGTGTGAACTGTGTGTGCGTTCCACCGTCATGTCAGGTGTCTTCATGAGGGTGTAGCTCAGGTGGGACAAACCCGTGGCTCTCTTCACTTTGGTGTCATTGGTCCTACCAGCTGCTGTGTGAACAGACCTCAGTACATTTTCATAATGAACCGTTAAAGAAAGGATTTGCATTTCAAAGATTCACATTCTGCTCTGAAGCACTGAAGCAGGACTGCACCACTGAGGCTCCAACCCATCCTCTGAAGTCAACACAAACCGCTTTTCTTTTTCATCTGCTCTAAGGTTTCTCTGTGCTTTCGTGTTTGGCTTGAGTGCTGATTTTATTTTGTGTACGTTAATGATGTTGTTCCTATTTTTTCATTAAAAAAATTACCACTGTCCTATTTAAACAATGCCTACATTCCTTACCAATAAAAACCTTTTTTCATAGTGAAGTTAATGAGCAATTCACTTCTTGTTAGGTGCACAACATATTTGTGCTTTTGTGTGGAGAGCTATTCTGCAATAGGGGCAGGCGCTGCAAACAGCTTCGACCACCTTCCAGTGGTACACCTGACAAGGTCGCAACCAAATCTCGTAGGTCGCGACCAAATGTTTTTCTGGTGGTTGCGTATGGGAGACTTGATGAGGAAATAATAAAATCTTATGACTCTAAGTTGAAGCTTCCCGGGCTCGCCTCGCTCATGGAGGCGGAACACTGCAGTGACAATTGATCAGCTGCGACCCAAAGTCCAGCTTCCAGCAGAAGTCAGAGTTCAGCCACATATCTGCTCATTTTATCAACAAAACTTTCTCTACTGAGAGCTACAAGATCATATCGCGGGACAAAAGGAATCCACCATGTCAAAAGGCGCTCCGATGTTCAATTTCACTGCAGAAAATGGCATTGAAGCTTTAGTGAGCCGGCTCGTTGGACACAGATCACGGCTGTCAGTCACTTCAAATCTCCTAGTCAGGTGTGCCATTGGAGGTTGGTCGAAGCTGTTTCTCTTTTCGCCTGCTGTCTCTCCAATTCTGAAAGCAACAGTAAAATTCCTAGATGCAACTGCTGTCATGAACGTGGTTTATGGAGAAGAGCTGAAACAGAAACCAAAAGTAAAGTAGCAACAAGAGGATCGGACTAATCATTCTAAATCAACAACACAATTCTCCAAACCACAAATTGTTATCTTTAAAGGGTTCTATGGGGTGAGGAAACTGCCAAAAAGAAACATATTCATAAAGAAGAATTTGTATTCATAAAGAAAGAGTTTTATTCAAAAATACAAAAATGTGCACAAATGTATATATTATGCACAACTTTGCAGAAAAAATATCAATACACCTTTAGTTTTGGGTTTCACATGTCTATTTTGTATACGACTCTTGCTTGTCTTGAATATGAATTTCTTCTGTTAAATCGCTGTCAAAAATACGTCACGGGGTCACAGGCATAAACATCGAGTCCCGAAGCATCGCTTCATCTGAATGAGCATGATAGAATTAAACTTTTTAGAATGTTATTGATCCCCTGGCAGGAAAATGATCTTGTTACCATTGCTGCGCTGGAAAAAAACAGCCAAGTCCTGCCGCTTTTTTTTTTTTTTTTACATTTTTTTTGCCAGGCAACATCAGCAAAGCGTAAATGAAACGGAAGAATAAAACGGAAGTGGACGCAAAAAAAAGAGATATTAATAAGACAATGATTAAAGAAACAAAAAACGCCCGAGCAGGCTCTGAGGGATCCCCGTCTCTCTGCTGCTGTCATTGTGTGCATAGATACGTTTCTCCTGCCAGAATTTTGTCGTCTCCAGGCTTAGACATGATTCTGGCAGAGGGAACGTATTTCGGCACAACACCAGCCAGCGGTGGCATATTAGCGTGGGGGATCCCCGCTCAGCCGGGCAGCAACACGGACAGGAGGGGCTTCCGCACCCGCCACAGGCTCTGGCAGCACTGTGGAGATAGCCAGCGGGCTAAGAAAATGGATGAAAATAACAAGACAGCTAAGCTAACTCAGAGCTAAAGTAGGCTAACTGGCAGCCGGCCGTAACAATAGTTAAAAAAATTAGAAACAGAAAGACAGTTGGGTATTCTGATCCTACTGACTTTTTTATTTTCTTTTTTTGTTTGTTTTTACTGCCGCAACAGTCGGCTGCCAGTTAGCATGCTTTAGCTGCAGGTTAGCTTAGCCGTTTTGGTTTCATTATCCTCTGGTTATCAACTCATTTGAGCAGATTCCTAAAAGAAAAGTAAAAACTTTATCACACATGCACAGTTGGAAGAATCGATGCTCCGGGACTCGATGTTTGTGCCTGTGACCCCGTGACGAATTTTTGACAGAAATTTAACAGACAAAGACAAATCATGTGAAACGTAAAACTAAAGGTTGTTTTTGTGCACAACTTTGTATTTATAAATACAACTTTTTCTTTCTGAATATTTTTGACATCTATCTCACCTCATAGTTTCCTCAAAACACTAAACACAGAAAGAACAATGCCTATTATATGATCTATTATTTTATGAAGAAAAAAGATATAATAGATTTAAGGGATGGGGGGTGTCCTAATAATATGTCAATCAGAAAATGTATGAACCACAGGGACATGGACTCCCCCAGGCTCAGATGTGACCCCCAGGTCATGGTCATGCCAGAGAACTCAAGGATCCCTCCCTGTATGGAGAGAGGGCCCAGCAAGACAGCACCCAGGGGTCACCACTGCTGAGGCCTGCTGCTGCCCCCCAGGAATGAGGTGAGGAACAGAGTTCAGAGGTCCCGCCTTCTACACAGGACATCTCCATGTCCGCGCTCTTCCTGTCAGTTTGGCCTTTCATGAGTCCTTCATTTGTCAAGTTCTGGTTCTGTTCTTTGGGTTGTTTTTTTAACGAACCAAACAGCAGCTTCTTCCTAAACGAACGCACCGGGTTGACGTAAACCTTCACTTCCTCTCCTTCCCGGGACTTCCCTCGTGATTTTCTGCGGCTTTACTTTCGCTTTCTCAGGCGCATGCGCATGCTGGCTGATCACACGAACTAACAGTCAGGAGGCACCGCGATCTGAAGCGGAGGTCAGCCGTGACGGCCGGAAGCAGGTGAGTTCCGGGAAGCTTCGCCGTCAGCTGGTACCAGGAAGCGCGGGTTTCATCGTGGATGTGGCGAGTTACTACGACCACTACATGACCCCAAACAGTGGACAATGCAGAAAACGATGACAGCAGGTCGGATCCAGGCAGTAAGTTGTCAGCAGTTCTCTGCAGTTTAAAGCCATTCTGTGTCAGAATGAGAGGAAACATCATCCGAGAAACACCACAGCTGCAAACAGCAGGAAGTTCAGAGTGAAAGGAACATTTCCAAGTCTTGTCTGTGAGTCGACAATGGAGAGCTCAATGTAATCTAAACAAACCATGGACATGAACCTCCCTCACACACAAACCAACTGGACGCTTTGCCCCCCAGCACCCAACGGTAAAAAGTTGCTTTTTCCTCTTCCAGAATCAGCTGTTGTTCTCTTCCTCCTCACGGCAGGACTCTGGAAAGACCTCTGTTTGTGCCGTACACCCGGACTTGGATGTTGTTACGCATGTATGTGATCCACAGAAGACTTCCCACTCAGATGCCTGCAGTCACTGCATTACTGTGATTCCTGGACCCAAAAAACTGCTGAAGCACAAACAGGAGAGGTGTCCACGTCTTCATTTGAACTGTGACCTCCTGACCTTCAGGAGGTTGTTCACAACACTGAGGCTGCATGAATCATGACTGCACAAGTCTGGAGAACCTCTCCGCTCACGTCCTTCATCCAGCCTCCAGTCTTGCAGTGCCGCATCCTGCAACGCTCTCCCAACTCTTCTCGTTGAAACTTTCATATCCTAAAGCTAATATTCAAAGTGTCTTCTTCCCTCGCTGACCCCCTGAACATCTTTTTGTCTTTATTTTATTTCATAAAAAGTCATTTTACTTGTATCTGCTAGTAAACTTGGGTAGCAGTTGTGCAGGATGCCTGCAGTCGCAAACAGCCCATATCATCAGCGGTCCATCTCCATCTGGCAGTTTTCAGTCCAGCAGAAACCTCCCAAGCAGCTGTTCTGTAAACCTCAAATGTCCTGGGTTAGCAGTCAGGTGACTTGTGTTTTGTTTTTGCAGAGGTGATTGCTGCACTGCAACACAACTGTAGCAGAGATGGAAGAAGCCCGAGGGCCATGCCTTCCCCTGCTGACCTGCCACAGAGAGCTGCTGGTGTCCACGCTCACCAGCATACAGTGCCTGCTGGACAACCTGCTGTTGAATGGCTTTTTCTGCCAGGAAGATGTGGAGATTGTTCAGCGAATCCCCACCAAACCAGACAAAGTAAGAGAGCCTACAGCCTTTGTCAGTGTTGCTGCAGTTCTACGTCTGCCAAGATGAAGAGCGTCTCATTCCCCTCCAGGTGCGTAAAGTCCTGGAGCTGGTGCAGTGTAAGGGGGAGCAGGCTTGCGAGTTCTTCATCTACATCATCTACAAAGTGTGTGATGCGTACAGAGACCTGCAGCCATGGCTGGAGGAAATCCACTACAAGCCGGGTGGCAGTGTCATGGGGACAGAAGTGGTTAACAGCGACCCCAGTGAGTGTTCCTCATTAATTCTGCTGCCAGTGACCCTCCGAACGTGTTCATTCAGCCTCTGCCATCTCTACCAACGTACACTCAGATGATTAAACTGAGAAGTTAGCTCATTTTCTCGGTTTTAATGAGAGTTTCAGTTTCATAAGGAGCTTTTTGTCTACATATTTAAAGAAAAAAAATCAGGAAGATAAGTTTGATCCGAAGCTGTAATGCTGCATTCACACCAAATAGGATTCATGCATCAAACTGCCTCTATTTTGACACGTATCACATTTGCTGCTGGACACCAGAAATGTGTTCATGAATTTGATGCACCAGAGACGTGTGGGAGGAGCTACTGTTAAAAGTTTTGATCTTCATCACTACATGGAGAATTGACTGTACAGTGAAGTAAAAACTAACTCTTTGGACACCCTGTGATTTTGCAAGTTCTCCCACTTAGAAATGATGGTCATCTTAGGTGCATGTCCACTGAGAGACATAAACTAAAAAATCTGGAATCACATTGTATAATGTCTTAAAATAATTTGTATGCTTCTGCTACAACTAAGCATTTGAACATCTGCCTATCAGCTAGAATTCTGACCCTCAAAGACCTGTTAGTCCACCTTTAAATAGTCCACCTCCACTTATCATGCTAAATTAGAAGAACCTGTTTGAGGTTAACTACATAAAGAGACCTGTACAATCAGTAAAGATGCACTCACACCAAAAGCAATTCACGTGGCCCACCCTTCTCTTGCTGCGCGGAGAATTCGCCGCTCGCCAAAAATGTGTCCCCTAAGCTTGCCGCCTTGTTGGCATGTGGGAGGAGTTTGCAGCTAATGTTTGTAGCCTGATTGCTACATGACGCTAGCAGCTAATGTTTGTAGCCTGATTGCTACATGACGCTAGCAGCTAATGTTTGTAGCCTGATTGCTACATGACGCTAGCAGCTAATGTTTGTAGCCTGATTGCTACATCACGCTAGCAGCTAATGTTTGTAGCCTGATTGCTACATCACGCTAGCAGCTAATGTTTGTAGCCTGATTGCTAAATGGAGCCAGCAGCTAATGTTTGTAGCCTGATTGCTACATGACGCTAGCAGCTAATGTTTGTAGCCTGATTGCTACATGGAGCCAGCAGCTAATGTTTGTAGCCTGATTGCTACATGGAGCCAGCAGCTAATGTTTGTAGCCTGATTGCTACATGACGCTAGCAGCTAATGTTTGTAGCCTGATTGCTACATGGAGCCAGCAGCTAATGTTTGTAGCCTGATTGCTACATGACGCTAGCAGCTAATGTTTGTAGCCTGATTGCTACACAGAGCTGTGTCTGTTTATCTAATTTACAATGCATGGGAGACACAGATGATGTTTATATATCTGGTTTATTTATTTCAAAGAGCTCTACAAAAACATCAGTGATCACGTCTCCATGTTTGGGTTCATGAGAACATTTAGGCTGTGTCTGAATTTATGCCCTAACCCCTAACTATTAAAAAACTATATAGTGTGTCACTTCATAGTGCTGGGTTATATAGTGCTGGACTATGATGTTTATATGAAAATAACTTTGAGATTGTTAAAATTGCTCATTTTTTTAAAAATGCATGTGAATAATGACATTTTTTCTAACAGAGTTAAGAGCATCTCCTCTCGTTCTTCCTCCATTCTTGCCCTTTCCTCCTCTCTGCCTTCTCCAGCAGACTGAATAGGCCGCCACGCCGTGGCCTCTTGGCTGAAGGAGCCTCTTCTGTCTCTTCCTCTTCCTCTTCCCTGTCTGCTCCTGTTCTTGCCTCATTCATTAAGGAGAAGCACTTCCACAAAGCTGCTGATGGTTCCTCTGCTTCAGTACCACAGCTGGTTGGAAGCTTTACAAGTTCCTTCAAATATCAAAACAGACACATGTGAACAAAGAAATAATTCAAACTACAAGGAACTGTCTAGGCCTTCATTTCACAAACCTTTTATGTTTTCTTTAAATTCTACCACTTAGTTCTTGGCTGCTCTGGATGGACTAATGAGGTGGGTCATCTGTATCACGGCTCTAAATAGAAAGTAAAAACCTTTAACCCAATGGCAACAATTATCAGTTTAATGATGAGTTAATAAACATCTCAGCTGTGAACGTACTCCCACCTGGGTGCTGAAGTGTAACATTTGCCTGAAAACCGTCTCTCTTTCGCCATCTGCAGGCAGATCAAATTCTGTACATCCTCATCTGTCCCTACACGTGTAAACGCATTTTAAAAATGTTTATCAACTCATGAAGATGGATAGAAATCACTCCTTTTATTATCTACTATGAATATTTCCGCCATCAAAGCAAAACAATAACATTAGCAAAACTGTTAAGCTCCAGAAGAATATACATTGTTGGTAAAATAATGATCTAATATGACACATATCATAGTACATATGTAGCACAACAAATACTTAATTACATTTATGTCTTCCTTGAGCGACTTCCTTCTGCCATTTTGAAAATCATTCAAACGCAATGCATTGTGGTCTATCTTTTCCAATGTAGTGACCATCGATGCACTCTTGTTTTTCGCAGAGGATTCTGGAAAATTTCCAGCGCACTTGATTTTTTAATTCTGGATTCGGACACCACTAGAAAACGGCAAACGCACAATATAGTGCACTATATAGTGAGTAGTGAATGAATTCAGACATAGTTTAGTTTCCCTTTAGCTCCAGTGAGTTTCTCTCCTGCTGCTGTGTCTGATTGATGGTGACTTCTGTGGTGTTTCCGTCTCTCTGACCGAGTTTAAATGCTTACTGTCGCGCATTAACATGAGAGGGGTAAAATAAAAACAAGAATAAAATGAGGGGACATTTTTTATTGTTGTCTCAATGAAAATAAGAAAAGAAGAGGGGTTAGGGTAGGGCAGCTTCATGGTTTAGCAAAGAGACTGAGTTTGGAGGCAGAGAGGGTGTCTTTAGCTGAGTGACTGGGATGAAGCTGCAAAGATCTTGTTTGGTTTCAGAGGTGGGTTCATGATCATTCAGATGTTTCTGGTTTTTGCTTTGGTTTCCTGGCTGATCTTTTGTGAGTTGTTCAGCAATGACCTGCCTCTCCCTCCGGTTGAGATGGCGTGCTGCTTCTTGGGGAGTGGGGGGTTGTGCTGTAGACAGAGACATGTTGCTGACTATGTTCAAACCTTCAGTCAGCAGGTACAGCCAGAAGCTGCGGCAGGAGATCAGCCGGGACACCAGCTTCATCATGTCATATGGGCAACAGGATGAGACCAGGCTGGAAGACCTCTACACGGACACTGTGATGGAGCTACTAAATGACGCCAACGAAAGCCTGGGCTTCTTGGAGAATTTGGACCAGCTCCTTGAAGACGATGCGGTCTTCAATCCTGAAGGTGAAATCATTTATGTGATGGGCGATGCTGGAGTGGGAAAGTCTATCCTCCTGCAAAAGCTCGCAAACCTCTGGTCCAAGAAAGAGCTGAAGACAGATGCCCTCTTCTTCTTCAAGTTTCGCTGCAGGATGTTCAGCATCTTCAAAGACACAGAGCAGATCTCCCTCAGGAACCTTTTGTTCAAATATAACTGTTACCCAGACCATGACCCAGACAACGAAGTCTTTGATTACATCCTGCGCTTTCCTGAGAAGGTTGTTTTCACTTTTGATGGCTATGATGAAATTCAGGAGGATGTGGACATCATGAAAATTCCTGAAGTGGTGTCACCAGAAGCCAATGCCAACGCCCTCCAGCTGCTCATGAGCCTTCTCAATGGGAAGCTGCTGAAGGGCTCCAAAAAGGTGATGACGGTGCGAACGGGGATTGAGATTCAAAGTAGGGTGATCCGAAAGAAGGTAGCTCTCCGAGGGTTCTCTCCAGACCACCTAAAGGCCTACATCAGTCTTCACTTTAAGGAACAGGAGTATCGAGAACTTGTGTCAGTTCAGCTGGATGCCAGCCCCCACCTCTGCGGCCTGTGCTCCACTCCCCTCTTTTGCTGGATCGTCTTCAAGAGCTTCAGTCACCTGCAGATCATGCACGATGACTTTCACTTGCCTGACACCTGCGTCACGCTGACAAACCTCTTCCTGCTGTTGTGTGAGGTCTTCCTCAGCCGCTTGGCCTCACCAGCTGCCTCCTCGCTGAAAAAAAGCACTCGCTGCACCTCAGAAACCTTCAGAGCCGGGCTCAGGCCCCTCACTGCGTTTTCAAAGCTGGCCCTTCAGAGCTTGGAGCGCAGCAGTTTTATCTGCAGCCAGGAGGAGATCAGTGAGTGTGGTCTGACAGAGGAGGACTTGTCTTTGGGGTTCCTGAGACCTGTCAGTGACTTTGACCCCACTGACAGATCTCAGGAAGTTTCTGCAAACTTTGAATTCATCCACATTACCCTGCAGTCTTTCCTGGCTGCGTTTGCTCTTGTGCTGGAAGAACAGGCTCCTACAGGCATCATCCTCAAGTTCTTCAGTGAGTGCAGCTGGAGACAAGATCTTTCTTGTCCGCCCTTGGGTTTCTGCATTGGCCGCCCTGGGAATTTGAGCCTGAACAAACCCTTTTCCACTAATGAGCACTTTCTGTTCACCAACCTGTTCTTGTGCGGGCTCCTGGCAAAGTCTCAGCAAGGCTTGATGGGACATTTGGTATGCTCTGCTTTGCTAAAGAGAAAACGGGCTACACTAAAGTCTTACCTGTCCACAGTGGTCCGGAGCCACATACAGGGTTTACCCACTTATAAAGGGGATGACGGCATAAAGGTTCACGTTCTTCCCAACTTTCTCTGGATGGTGCGGTGCATCTTTGAGACGGGGAGCAAACAGATTGCTCAGATGACAGCCAAGGGCATCACGCCATACTTCATCAAGCTAGTATACTGTAACGTGTACTCTGGTGACTGCACCGCCCTAAACTTTGTCCTGCAGCACCATCGGACGCTCCTGCGGCTTGACATGGACAACAACAACATCAGTGACTATGGAGTGAAGCAGCTCAGGCCGTCCTTCAGCAGGATGACCGTGGTGCGGTAAGAAAAGTCTGCTGCAAAATCCGTTTCATCTGACATTTGCTTAACTCGCTGTATCCTTTATGGTGTTACAGGGAAAAGGCTTTGTTTTCAAATATTATGTTGCTTTTCTGTTAACTCATGTTAGTGAGTTGTCTTTCTCACTTACAATATTAACACATTATTGTCTCCTATCAAGTGTAATAAACTAGTGTGAATACATAAACAAGCACGGTTAGAATTAAAGGTTGACCCTCTGCAGAGTTTTTGAAATAAACGCAAACAGATTGACTGAAAAACCACAAAGATTTGTTGGAGTCAGAATTGTGTGTCTGGAACAGAGACTGTGGATTTTGTAAATTTCTGCTCCTGTGTGATTTTCTGTGGCTGCACTACCACATTACAAAGATCAAAAGCCATTTGAAAGATGCACAATCTGTCAGGATTCGGTTTGTTTTCAAATCTGCATTACTGGATAAAGAATTCTGCTTCAGCTGCTTCATGCAGACAGCTTCTTTGCTCACCTGTTGGTTTCTTTTTAGGTTGTGTGTTAACAGGCTGTCAGACAGCAGCATAGAGATTTTGGCTGAAGAACTGTGCAAGCACAAAGTTGTGGAAATTTTGGGGTGAGTTGACATTGTTGCTCTGTGGCTGTTCTCTAGCTCCTAATGTCAGTGTCACCCCTGAGGTTTGACGTACTCTGAGCAAATCATGGTGATACGAGCACGGTGGGACAGGGACACAAGTGAGCTGCATCAGCCATGTCACACTAGAATATCAGCAGGAAATGAAGGCCGTGGATGTCAGTTAGAGCACTGAGAGAGGACTTTAAAATATATCCAGCTAATTACATTGTAGGATATTTTTTATTAAATAATTGGTCATTTCTCAAATAAAATTAGAACGAGGTCACTGACAAACAAGCAAAATTTCCATCCTTGAAAGACTTGTAACTCCTTCCTCAAGAGACTCCTCTATTCTCCACTCATTACCTGTGTAAATGACACCTTCTTGAACTGTATTCTGTATAAAAGGCGCCTAATCACATCCTCAACCAAAGAGCTGTCAAAGGACTCCAGCAACAAATCTGCAGACCTGCACCAACCTAGAAAAACTGAAACTGCAGTAGATGAGCAGCTTGCTGTGAAGAAGTTAACTGCTGGACCAATTATTAGAAAATAGACGACATACAAGAACACTGATGATCTCCCTTATTCTGGGGTTCCATGCATGATCTCACCCCCTGGGGTCAAAATAATCATAAGAACTATGAACAGAACCACACAGGGGACCCAATGAATGTAGAGAGCTGCAGACAGTTGGGACACAAAGGAACAGAAGCTACCACGCCCTGCTGGACTATGTAATGCTCTAGGAACTACTGAAAAGTGGTACAGTACATCGTAAAGTAGTACTATACAGTACTAATAAAGCACTTTAAAAAAAACAAAAGCAGATCTTGGAAAGCAGGAGCTCAGATGTTATTTCATTCCACTATTGTCTCCCTCACTGCATGGACCATTTGACTCAAGGAGCCAACATCCCTGGGGCAAATCCACCATTCTAACCAGCTGCAAGCCCCTCCCACAGTGAGTAGGACAGGGGCCAGAGGGTCATGCCCCCCTGTGTGCATGTACACAAGGGGCCTGTTTAAGGCTAATGTCTCCCTGTGTTAACACTCTGCGTTATTGGTTGGATTTGGGGGTACAACACCCTATGGTTCCCTAGCATGGCTCTGTGCATCTCACTGATCCCCCAAGAGAGGGTCAGATATGCAGAACAAATTTCATAGACTGTTGTTTGAAAAACTTGAGCTGATCTGTGTGTGTCTGTGCGGGAGCGTGAACAGCAGCAGCAGCTCGGTTGACGTATGAATGTCAGCTTCTGGTTCATGTTGGCGCCCCCGCCTGCCTGCTGGACAGGAACAGACTGCACTGATTTGAGTGTTTCTGTGTTCAGGCTTTACAACAATAACATCACAGATATGGGGGCCAAACTGGTTGCCCACATAATTGAGGAATGCCCCAAGCTGGCTGTGCTCAAGTAAGTTCCAGTCATGAAAAATATGAACAAACCACATCTTAGCAAACATATTTGTCTTTAAATATGGTTGAATCACTTTTTATCCCCGGTTAGAAGGCACGTTGACTTCTTATTTTAAGTCCTAATCCTTTGACAACAGCACACTTGGCTTTAAGTCATATTTTCCTGAAACAATTTAGTGAGATGTTCAAGTGAGTCCTTCTATTTTATATCAAGTGTTTGGGAAGGTATTTTATATTCTTCCGAGTTATGTTTTTTCAGTGAAACATGGGCAATAATATGAATATGAAGACTGTCGCCGTTCCTTAGGATCGGTAAAAACAAGATCACAGGCGTAGGTGGAAGACATCTGGCCATTGCGATTCAGAAGAGCAGGTCCATATTTGATGTGGGGTAGGTGAACCTGGATGAAGTCAGCTCCCTGTTCACTTGCTCCACCTTTAGATTTGTGAGATCATTGCTGTGCTTGTTTTAGGATGTGGGGGAATAGCATTGGGGATGAGGGCGCAGAGGCTTTCGCCAAAGCCTTAAGGAACCACCCGACACTCACCAACCTCAGTCTGGCAGCCAATGGCATCACATCCAGAGGAGGGAGGAGCCTGGCAGAGGCACTGAAGGAGAACATGGTCCTCAGAATATTCTGGTAATCTGAACATTCATGCATTAAGAATAGAATGAAATTCTTTCTCTGCATGAAACAGCAGGGGTTGTAAGGGATGTGGACCAGTGTTGGGCTTCACCACCTATTCTGCTGCAGGTTGGTGGAGAACAAGTTGGGGGATGATGCCGCTCCAACCTTAGCTGAGCTGGTCCGAGCAAACACTGGTCTGAGTCACCTCTGGTGGGAAGCGTCGGCATCCAGAATCTCACAGGTATGGACCTGTGGCATCAGAAAGAAACTCATCTGTGATGGTTCTCTGCAGGCTGATCAACAACCTGCTGACGGTGGTGGGGATGCGGCGGCTCGCCGAGGCTCTTGCTGATAACACAAAGCTTAAGGAGATCTGGTAAGCATCACTCACACTTTTACCTGACGTTAAAACATGAAGGTGTTCATGGCACTGCTCATTTCAAACTCTGAGGACATCAGCAACAGACAAACTACAAAGACGTCACTGCAGAGAACAGATGAAAACTCTTAAATACGTCTTCAGTAACACCCGGATTTCAACACACTTGGCCCAAAATGAAAACAGAATCACTAAAAAGGCCCCAAGATATTTATAAATCAAACATGCAGCAGAGAAGTTCTGCTTTCTCACTCATGCTCAGTCAGAGTGTGACGGTGGCAGAAGACTTCATCTAAATAAACAGGAACTGCTCCATGCGACCAGTCCACTTCCTCAGAGGAGAAAGGTCAGGAGTAGCAAGCCAAGAAAATGAAAGGTTTGTTTTGGTCTTTGATCTGGCTGACTTTGTGCTTGATATCTTTGTTATTTGACCCTCTTGAATCCAAAGAGAATAAGTAACAATAAAGGAAAGCAGACAAAATGTCTCACAGATGACGTCAAAACATCTATTTACCTTTTACAGCAGTTAAGACTATTTGCTAGCATCATCTTCAGCTATCACTTTACAGATTGCAGCACTTGTATAGAATCCTATCACTTTGTGCTTTTTGTTCTCTTGGTACTGTTGGACCTCTGACAGTGTGGGATCTTTTCCCACAGTGCAAAGGGAAACCAGATCTCTAAGGAGGAGGAGAAAGAGTTTCTTCTAGAGCGGCGGCTACGTTTTCACTGAGTGTACCGGGACACCTGAAGCTCTGATTTCACCCAAACAGAAGTGGTCTAGTTCTGATAGTAATGTGACAACATGGAAGGGGTTGGACTGTAGCAGCTCTGCACCCACAGCCAGGTTCTGCTCCAACAGTCCACAGCATCCAGTCCAGCAACCTTTTTTAGTAGTTTTTTTAAACACAGAAATGTTAAATATACTAACGGATGTGCCAACAATGACTAAATTGATTTTCAGTAGATGTCATGCAAACAATTAAAGACTTTGTCACATGCACGCGCATGTGTAGAAAGGAGTGGCATCATCTTAAGGGAAGCGCAGGCATGTCTTGCATTTCCCTCAAGGCTCAATGATAATGGAACGTACCATTGTTGCGCTTGTGGTAAATGTATTGTGAAGTATACTACATGACCAAAAAGTATTGGCTCCCCCATTCAAATGGTCAGAATCAGGTGTCCTGATCTCTTGTCCTGCAGTATGAATCAAGCCCTCAGACATGCAGACTGTTTTCACAAACATTTGTGAAAGAAAGTTCTCCCCTTAGGAACTCTGGGAATTCCAGTGTGGAACTGTCTTAGGATGCCACCTGTGCAACAAGTCCAGTGGTGAAATGTCCTCTCTCTTAAATATTCTACAGTCAGCTCTCAGCTCTACCAGAACAAAATCTAGGAGTTTGGGAACAACTGCAACTCAGTGATAGACCACTGTCTCTCAAAGACCTGTAATTTCTTCTGTAAGAGGATCATCTGTCCTCCACTCGTTTCCTGTATTAATGGCACCTGTGTTACGGCTCCAGCCATATTTGGTTTTGTTTTTTCTTTAAAAGAAATAAAATACAGAATTCAGAGTGGGACCTCTGTATTTGTGTGGATCTTTGTGTCTGTGTCTCTTCATGTCCTTCAGGTGTGGTGCTGGAGGGTGTGGCCTCCATTAGACCAAAGCTGATGGATGCAGCCTTGAAAGCACTGTGAGGACCTTTGGCCGGCGAGAAGGGAGCCTCGCTGCAACAGTCTCCACAGCAGCTTGGGGCGCCACTCCACTTTATGTAGTTTGTTTTGTGTTCTGTTGTGTTGTGTTCAGGTCCGCTCTGTTTTTAGTTTCTTTAAAATAAAAACCGCTGTAGGGGTGAACTGCTGTTTTCTTGAGTACATGGTTTCTCCTGTTTATATTAGACTACTGAGGTTAGAGTTTTTGTTATTGTTTTCCCTTTTCTTTCATTTGCAGGTAAGATTTCTGTGTTTAGACAGGAGGTTTTTGTTTGTTATTTTGGCTTTTGTTCACCCTGAAGCCTTTTAGTCATTGTTGATTGGTGTTTTTGTTTATTTTACTGTAAATTGTTTTATGGAGACAAAGTCTTTTGGTGCTTTTATTTTTTATTTAGTATACCTTTTTATATTATGCTCCACCCTCCCCTAGACTTGGGTGTAACTTGTGATGGGCAGATGAAGCTTCATGAAGCCTTTCATCCAACTGGTTCATTCCAGTGCAATGCTTCATGAAGCTTAATTTGCTCTAGGAGGTCATCTAGTGCACACAAGATATCAGTTGAATTAGAAGAGGTTTTTTGAAAAGAAGCCCAGGAATAAACATGTCAGCAAAATAAAGACGTTTACAAAAATGCTTTCTTTGTGTATGTTTACAAACAAAATGGCGGACAACATGGCGGACAGAGGTGCAGCACCGGTTCATCTGGACTCACATTTTTCGGTAAAAACAGCTGCAATCATTACTGACCTCAAGGAAGACATCCGTCGTTTAAGAGCTGAACTGGAAGTGAAAGACGCTCTACTTTCCAAGTTCATGGATGTCTCCTTCGCCCAGTCTAAGCGGCTATAACTTCTCTTAGCGCCGCTCTCCAGGACACAGCTCCATGGATCCTTCCACCTGCCCTCGGCCTTCTTCATTCTCGACTCCCTAAACAAAGATCCCTGGATGAAGAAGTGGTTGTCCGAATGCCCAGAAGGACTTCTGATGAGACTCAAAAGCCTGCGCTGAGTCTCTCAAACCGCTTCGGAAGTCTGGCTGCGGATTCTCCGTGCTGCTTCGGCCTCAGCGGCACGGACTCCACCAGACCTGGGTTCCATCGTCGAGTCTCCCGCTCTTCGGCGAGACGCCACAGAGACTCGGATGGAACCCGCAGGCGGCGCGGCGGGCAGCGATCCGGCTCGACCTTCGAGGATCGCCGCGAAATTCTCATCCGGTCCCGACGAGCGTCGCCGGCTGGAGCTCCCCGCTTCCTCTCGGTCGGCAACCTCTTCCTCCCGCCGTCGGATCCTGAAGGAGGCTGTCCGCTTCCACTCCAGCGGTTCCCGCGCCTCGCCGCCATCCCAGACCGACCGCCGGCTACAAGGTGAGGCCGCCGCCGTCACACAGGGACGCTCCGCTGTCGCCTCAAGTGTGTCCACTGTTGTGGATCTGGCTGTCTCTGATCATTACTGTGTGCTTTTTAACATCACTGGTTTTATAAAACAACAGACCTCTGTGAGAACGGTGAAGAAGCGCTACTTGACTCCTGAAGTGGTCGAAAAATGTATTTCAACTGTTCGCTCAAACTCTCCAATTGTCTTACCAGCCCCCTGCAACCTACTTGTTGAAAGTTTTAACAGTAAACTTAGATCCAGTCTCGACTCAGTTGCTCCACTAAAATCTAAAAAGATGAGCATCAAACCCACACCCCCTTGGAGAACCGAAGACATTAAACAACTGAAGAGACTAGCTAGGGCAGCGGGAAGACGTTGGAGAAAACATAAGCTTGAAATAAACCATCAATTTACACACTGTAAAACAGACCAGGAACTCATACTTTGCGAACATTATCTCTGAAAATAAAAATAATCCCAGAGTCCTCTTCAGCACAATAGAATCCTTACTGAACTCAGACATGAATAAGGCCACAATGCCGGCTTCTGCTACATTGTATGAGGACTTTGTTGACCACTTCAGGAGCAAAATTGCTTCTGTACGATGTAGTATCTTGATGGAACAAAGAAGCAATTGTAATAAAAATGATGACTTGACCTTACCCGATGAGGCACTGGACAGTTTGACCTGGTTGAAACTGCAACACTTGGTCGAGTTTTCTCCCAAGTTAAACCAACCACCTGTTTTTTAGATCCCATCCCCACATTACTTTTTAAATCATTTTATGGATCTTTTTGAGTGCGAGATTTTAAACATCATAAACTCCTCTCTACAAACGGGTATTTTCCCACTGCTTTTAAAACTGCAGTGGTGAAACCGTTACTAAAGAAAAGCAATGTAGATCGTATGGTTTTTAATAACTACAGACCAGTGTCCAACTTGCCATTTTTAAGCAAGATTTTGGAAAAAATTGTTTTTATTCAGCTAAACGAGTTCCTCTTACACAATAACATCTTTGAGGTGAACCAGTCTGGTTTTAAAACGAACCATAGCACTGAGACAGCCCTGTTAAAGATCATTAATGATGTTAGATGTGCCTCGGATTCAGGTCAGATCACAGTATTAGTACTACTGGATCTAAGTGCTGCTTTTGACACTGTTGATCACCTGATCCTGTTAAACAGACTTAGAAGTCTTGGCCTTTCAGGGACTGTTATCCAGTGGTTCACTTCCTATCTCATGGAGAGAAACTTCATGGTAAGCATGGACACTTACTTTTCTGGGTTCCACAAAATTGAATGTGGTGTGCCTCAAGGTTCCATCCTTGGCCCCTTGCTTTTTAACATCTACATGCTTCCTATTTATCTGATCTTTTAGTTAAATATGAACCCTCGCGGACCCTGAGATCATCGGGCAGTGGTCTATTGATCATTCCAACTGTGAAAACCAAAAATTATGGAGAGGCATCTTTTCAATACCTTTCATCATCTTAACAGATCACATGAATATCAAAACCGCCAGGAGACCGAATGTCCATCAGGCTAGATGGTCTTTGTTTTTCTAATACTTCAATTTCCAGATTACCTATCAACCAGACTCGAAAAATGGCAAGGCTCTCTCGCTAACATGAACGCTCTACCGAGGAACCCGGAATGCCTGAAACCGTCATCCCTGAAACTCTCATCCTAGTCCCCCCATACAATGGGACATCGTGACTGAACTGACGGGGGCTAACAACTCTGATCCACCACCGCCGCACTAACAGCACTTATGCCCCCCCTCTTACCATGATTGGGTGCTCCACCTTGTCCATGATGCCCCTGTGACAGGACATCCAGGTATGGCCACCACACAAAACCTCATGCAAGACTCATTTTGGAGGCCTATCCTGCAGGGGGATGTGACACAATCTATGACCAACTGAACCTCTGGTCAGATAGCTAAAACCCCCTGTCAGCTTCCTTCCAACCTTCTCCAACCCATGCCAATTCCTCAACGTCCTTGGTTCCACGTTGTGGACGATTTCATCATCGACCTGCCAAGATCTCAAGGCAACACGGTAATATCATCAGTAAATGATCGTTTTTCAAGATCCTGTTGTCTTCTTTACAAGTTACCCACCGCCATAGGGACAGCAGACCAACTCATGACCCACGTCTTCCGGCACTACGACTTACCCTAGCATATTGTGTCAGACAGTGGACCACAATTGACCTCGCAGGTCTGGACCAACTATGTAAGGGCTTGGGCGTCAATGTAATTGTCTTTTCAGGCTATCATCCACAATCCAACGAGCAAGTTGAACTAAATCAGGAAGTCACTCGGTTCTTAAGGACATACTGTTGCTTCCATCAAGAGAACTGGAGTTTATTCCTGGTTTGGGCGGATGAGGCCCAGAACTCCCTCAGAAAAGTAACCACCGGCCTGACACTGTTCAAGTCTGTGCTGGGGTATCAACCTTTTTTCCCCTGGCCTGGTGAGCCCTCAAACCTGCCCGCTGTGGATGACTGGTTGCAGCGGTGTGAAGGGACTTGGGAAGCGGCCCATGTCCAACTGGATCGTCCGGCCACAGATTCCAGAGGCAAGCTGACAAACGTTGATGCGAGGGTCCCAGGCCACATTTAACCCATCTGATCTCAAGTGGGCCATTAACCTAACGTTGGATGGTTGCACCAAATTGTTTGCAATAAGGTAGCCAGCTTTCACTGCTCCATCACAGATGTCACGGCTGCAGTAAATGCAGAAGGCCACTTTTCAGTCCAGCTAGTAATTGGTTAACCTTCTCTTTTCTTGACTGCTCCTGCAATTAGTGAAACTTTTCTTGAAAGGAATAATAGCATGAGATTTTCCAGCATTCATAATTTATTAATAAAATGAAATGTAAGCCATCATAAGAAACAGAAACATTCCAAAATTATACATAAATTAAATGATTAATGTTACATTTTACAGGGTCTTTCACGTCTCTCCTGCTTTGCCAACATAAAGGTGTCTGTTCTGGCCCTCTATGGTTATGGTCAGTCTGACACCAAACCGTTTTTTCGGTCGACCCGCTGGACCATAAGACGTCTGGTGGAGCAGCTTCGGGTTCCTCACACTCTGGAGCACAGGAGACTGAGGTCCTGGTGTTCCTTTCCTGGCTGGCGTCTGGCACATCTTACCGTGTATTAACCAGGGCCTTTGACTCGCCACGCTCCACTGTGAGTGACATTGTCCACAGAACAGCAGACCACATCCTCCAGCTGATTCGCAGCGTCATGCTGGTCTCCAGTGTGGATTAACTGCTATTAGCCGCTGCTGGTTTTGAGCAGCTCACTGGTTCTGCTGCTTTCCAAAAGGTCGTGAGCATCAACGTCTGCCACATAAGAATAAAGGCCCCAAAAGAAAATGCAGCTTGTTATTCTAACAGGAAGCTTTTTTATTCAATCCAAATGCAGGCTGTATGTGACTCTAATGTCACATTTTTACATATTTTTGGTTGGATATCAAGGATCCGTCATGATTCATGGGTTCAATGAAACAGCCCAATTTTCCTTAATCAAACATGCCCACCTGAAGGATTCATCATTTTGGGTGACAGTGGGTATCCCTGCATTGAGCATCCCATCACTCTGCTGACACCCTACATGGAACCTGTGAGGAATGCGTTTGAGGCCCGTTACAGCCGACAGCATGCCAGGGCACCACGCCAGGTCACACTCTGTGGTGGAGAGAGCATTTGAGATGATGAAGACAAGATGGAGAACAATATTTCTAGAGGCATTGGAAGTAAAACTTTGCAGTTAGAGTAATTCAGCTACATCCTGCACCATCAGTGATGATCAGTGCATCAGTGAAGGGGTCTGCTTAGAGCCACAGCAGGAGGACAACACCAGGAACCAGCAGGATGAGCAAAGTGGCATCCGTCTGCAAGGACAAATCTCTGGTTTCCTGTCAACTCCAACTGGGAGGCAAATGGCTCTTCAGGACTATGATTATTGTTAATATGTTAAAGTAAAAATGAAATGGTTACCCTTCATCATTATATGTAAATAGGTTTTAGATTGTTCAGGTTTCAATAAAACATGCAAATTATTCATTTTTGTAAATACATTTATTTCATAAATTTCAAAATTTTTGTACTATTTTTTCAAGGAGACGAAGGAGCCTCTCCTCTCGCTCTTCCTCTCTGCCCTCTCTAACAGTGTGATTTGACCACTATGCCGTGGCCTCTTGGCAGAAGGAGCCTTTTCTGTCTCCTCCTCTTCCTTCTCTTCTCTGTCTGCTCCAGGTCTTGTGGCACTGAGGCAGGGGATGGCGTAGCAGATGTGGAAGGGCTCTCCATAATGAATGAGGTATGAAGGCCTCACAGATGCCCTGCTGCCAATGGCCTCATTCATCAGGGAGAACCACTTCCACGAAGCTGCAGATGGTTCTCCTGCTTCTGCCCCAGGATTTTAAAAGCTATTCAAACACCATGCTAGCTACTTTTTTAAAAACTGCAAATATGAAGTTACTGATTTCATGAAGAGAAAACCTTAACAATGCGACTATGTTACAACAATTATTTAAAAATCCATTGTGTTGTGATGATGAAAACATTGATGCTTAATTTAAAAATACATTAAAAAAATGTCTTCACGCAATGCATTGTGGTCTACATTCCCAGATCTAGTGAGCATCGATGCACACTGGTGTTTTTCAGAGAATTCTGGGAAAATTTCTTGGGAATTCAAGTTTGGAATTGAAGATTTTGCAGCACTGCAAAATGGCAAATGCACTAAATAGTGTGCTATGTAGTGAGTGATGAAGGAATTCGAACATAGCCATGAAGTGTATTTAATGCGTGCCATAATGACACTTCTGTTTGACTTCCATGTTACCACCTTGGCCTGACAGCAGAATATGGAAAGCTTCTGACCACAGCATTCTGTGTGTGATTTGGTTTTGAGCCAAAGTCGAACAGTTATGTAAATGTTTGACATCTGTGTGATTGTAAATAATCATGTTCATTTAGGGATCTGATGGATCACACTTCCCGCTTTGGTGTGTGTTTAACAAAATCTCCACATCATGTGGCTGCACTGGCACTCCATTACAGGTAGAATCCCAGCTGCTGCTTCTTCTCTGAATAGTTCTTGCACAGTTTGGAGGAGTGCTTTGGGTCATGGTTCTGTTATTGGATGAAACTTCAATCAAGCTCTGTCCACGGGGTATTGGATGGGGTTGCAAAATGAAGTGATAGCCTTACTTATTTAAAGTCCCTTTTACCCTGAAGAAATCTCCCACCTTAGCAGCAAAGAGACCCCAAACCATTGTGTCAGCAGGTGCTCTACGATGTCTCTCCAGTTTTTTGATCCAACCTTCTTTTTGCATATTGTGTATAAAACTCTGGGTCAAAGGGAAATAGGATGTCTCTATTCTTCGTGCACGGAGAAGAGCATCCGCTAGATGCTCTCCTAGGGACAGCTGGAGACCCAAGACGCCTGTATTAGATATTTTGGTGTCAGGAATAAATCTTTTGGTGGAAAACCTCAAAATCGTTCCAGACCTCGATTTTTGAACACGCACTTAGGCATAATCGGCGAATTATAGCCTACACCAGTTAACCTATGAGGCATGTTTTTGGATGGTGGGAGGAAACCAGAGTCCCCAGAGAAAACCCACACCCCAGTTGGGACTTGAACCAGGGACCATTTTGCTGTGAGGCAGGAGTGCTAACCACTACACCACCGTGCAACCCTAGAAAAGTCAATCTCCACAAATGTGCAAAAAATGATTAATTATTCTCCATATATAATGTCCCTTTACATTATTTCTATTATTTCACAGCCATTTTCCTTTTTTACCAAGAGCATTAACTCGACATACACAACAATATGTAATAACTTAACATGCAAAAACCGACAAGTCAAAACTAGCTTAGTTACTAGCTTTCTCTTAGATTCAACTTAACAGAACAAAACACAGAAGATTAATCACATATTTTCCCAGATTATGAATTTTCCCACAATTTATCAAAGTCCAACATCATCCTTCACCAGATTACACCAGAGTAGACTCCGCCTGCTCAGGAGACTGAGGTCTTTTGGAGTTTGCAGGACTCTGTTAACTTCTTATGACACACACGGACATCACAATTTGAGTTATATTAACACAGCACGTAATTCTGCTTAACTGGGGCTCTGTCAAAGAGAGTTGCATCTGTCCTTTTCTACAGAGTGAGCTGCTGGCGGGAGGGGGGGTTGCACTGACAGGAACAGGGAGAGAATCGGCTAACTGATTAGGAGATCCAGCTCTGTTCTGGGATGTCCCCCAGTGGTGGGGGACAAGAGGATAACACAGAAAATACATCTCAATTCTAGCAAATTTCACTTGTGATGAGGTAAAAAAAAAAAAAATCAAATAAAGAAGATTGATGAAATTGCAAACTTAAAATGTGCTTGATATGAGATATAACACATTTAGCAAAAATAAACTCTTTTCTCAGTAAAAATGGTGCCGGTTAAATTATTGTTCTCATATCAGGTGTAAGGCCATCACTGGAAGTCATTTGAGGAGCATGTTTGCAGTCTGATCGTCTCTGATGACAACAAGAAAGTTCTTCTGCTGTTGAGGTGAATGAATGAGACTTCATGATGAATAAATGCTGAAATGAACGGCCTTCTAATCGTTTATTTCATACCAACACATGATTTTGAATTCCCCTGTCTGAAGCTCCGACTCATTTTTGCTGTGAAAATCATCAGTGAGCATGTGTGGGTTAATTTTAATGCGTCTCATCTTGTGTTTTGAGCACCACAGTAATTCAGCAGCCTGTACATCCAAACTTCTTCCGTCTTGTAGTTTGAGTCTTTCTGAAATTGCAGAATACTCCAGCCACGGATGTGCAAACAGGCTTGCAGTTCCATCTGTCACCAGAGGCGGCAGTCAGAACACGAGGAGGGGATGAGCCCACCTTCTGCTGCAGGTGGCTCTGAGAGCCAACAAGGAGGATCTTTCACAAATATGAAACTTCCTCTGCAGCTGAGCTGATCATCCTTCATAAATTCCAACTCTTTGGATCTGGACTACAATCTGCACTTCATCATTGTACATCAAACATTTCCACATTTTTCACAAAAACTGTACAAAAAAAGTCCAACGTTCGATACAGTCTAAATTAAATACAGAGGTTTGATATGTGTCAGGTTCACCAGCAGCGGCTCTGCAGCAGTAAAGGGCTTAAAGGTGCACAAACAGTATCCTCAGTACAATTATACCATTAGAAAGAAGCAGTTCAGCTCAACTAAAACCGAAGCTAATGCGCCCAGATCATGTAATCCAGGTCCCCCACAAACGGTCTACATACATTTGGATCCAGACTGGGAACGCTCCACAGCATCTACCTCTCCATACAGGAAGAGGGATCATAACCAGAAGCATCCTTTCAAAAGCCATTTGTCTCTACAGTTGCAACAGGTCCAGACCTGTCGAGCTGGGAGCAGCATCCTGTGTGGGAGAGGGTGCAGTGATCTGTCCCAGAACCTGCAGACGTCGGTGATCCATGTCTCACACACAAACATCACTTCATGCATGTCTGCAGATGATTCCAGCCGGATCTGCTGTCTGATCAGGGATGGAGGATCTGTCCACTTAGGAATTTGTGCACCTCCAAGAGGAATAGCTGAGCATGCACGCTTTTGTGTGGATCAGGCTTTTGTCCATTCTACCTCGGTCTGGAGACTGCTTTGAAGAGGAAGAGATGTGGAAGAAGAGTCTGTTGGAGGATGTTTTAGCTGCAAGTGAGAAATCAAATTCAGTTTTTCTTTTTCCAGAATAAAAACTCAAGATGAGGGGAAACCAAAGATTTGCTGATTGTCCTCTAAAACTGACTGGTCACATTTATCTCTTTGATTCCAGTAAGTTCAGGCCTTTGCTGAAGCCTGCATCCCCCTCTTCCCCCCCCGAAGTCTCATGGGTCTGCTCCCACGCTCTTTCACGGCATAGTCTCTGAGGGCAGGAGCAGTACTTTAGGTGATCATTGCCTAACCCCTGGGGCGAGGTCATCCGTAAAATGCTTTATAAGTTATTGCAGAACAAATGAACAGATGTAACCCTCCTTCAACTCTTGTTCTGTCTCTGAAACCCAGGCAGGTGCAAAGCTGATGAGACGGAAAGAAGCTAGTTCCTCTAAAGCTGTGTTCACACAGAACGCGATTTGTGGGTCAGGGCATCCAGTTTCAGTACTAAAAAATGTACAGTTGCATTAAGAGGTCCTGCAGCGCATTTTCAGCGTCAAGCACGGGTGCCTCGCTGCAGCATGTGTTGAGCATTGAGTCATGTTGCATCACAGTGTTTCCAGAGTTCAAATATCTGAACTTTAGCAAATTGTGTCAGGTCAACTAATCAGGGACTCAGTTTTGGCCCATGATGTTTTGATGACATGATCAGCAAGTGGAGTCCAAAACCAACATGGAGGAGAAGATGACTGTTGCTATTTGTTCACTTCCGGAACTTTATCTTTTAGTTTTTGTATAAAGACTTTAAAAAAAAGTTCACGTAATTTTATTCTTACATTTTTTCTCTCTGGACTAATGTGGGACAGCAAGACATCAAACTAGGCCACATAGAGATGGAAGTACCGCTGAAAGCGTCGTCATTCAGATGCAGCTCCTGCAGTAGATGGTGAAGCTCACCGTACTGGAAGAATCTCTGAATGACCTCATGAACCCAGACATGGACACATGTTTACATATGCTTTTGTAAAGCTCTTAAAATAAATAAATAATCCTGATCTCTAAACATCCTCTGAGCCTTCAATAATGCAGAGATGAGGCTGAAAACTTTTGGTGGTAGCCCCTCCCAGACACCTCCGTATCTAAAGGTAGAGGATGTAAATTTGCCGCACGAATTGCGTTTGTTGTGAACAAAACATTAGAAGCAACAGATCCTCATTAACATTCATGAAACACCATGAAAAGGCAGACAAAGAAAGTTTCTTTCATTCCTGATGTCAGGACTGGAGGAAGCAGCAGCTTTCCAGAGTCATCAGAACCAGTGCATTGTCTGGTTCCTGCGTGGTTACAGCTTTGTACCATCGTGCCAGAATCCTGCACCCTCTGCTTTTCTGGAATTAGTCATTTCCATTCCATTTTTGGATAAGTGATAACATTTTGACCAATTTTAGTTGCATCAATAACATTGCTTATCTACTATTTTTTGATTGCCTTAATCTTTTTGGTTTGTTTTCAACTTCACCGGATGTTGCATTAGGCGAGTAACTCCAAAGTGCTTCCACAGCTGCTGCCAGCATTCACACCTGCTCCTTTGCAGTGTTTCTTGACATGGTAAAATAAGCAGTCTCACAGAGATATGGGTTGATTGTAATATAAAAAAAATTAAAATGTTCCTCTTTCAACCAAAACAGTTCTTTAATAATGTCCTGCTAATTAAGATGAAGTTTCATGGTTTATTTACCAGTAGACCCCCCCCCCCCCCGCCCTCCTTATTCATGACCAAGAAACACAGACGGACACAAGTTTGTCACAGCGGCACACACACAGACATACAAACATAAATAGTAACACACACAAACATTAACACACAATTATACACATCAACACACACGCGCATACACACACACAAACATACAAACACACAAACAGTACACAATTGCACACACTCACACACACACTAACAGACACCATGAGACACGCAGATTCAGGCGCGTCTGTCCTGGCTTTGATATTAGCCATGGTGAGGTGCTCCTGCAGCACCACTGTTGACTCTTGGTCATCACTACAACAAGGCACTGGGAGAAATCAAAAGATCAGGGGGAACCACGCCCATCTCCTCCAACCTGTCTGAGGAGGAAACCCCTGATGAAGAAGCAACTTTCAGGGTTGGGATGGATCCAGGGTGGAAACAGGTTTTAAAGACGTGCAACTCAGACGTAAAAACAAAGTCTGAAGTGTGGAATCCCTGAAGTGTGCTTAAATGAGACTTGGCACTTTGCAGTCTACAGTGCTGAGGGGAGGAGGTGTCACAGTGATCTCAGTGTCCATCCGTCTTCCAGGATTGACATTTTCCTTTGGAGGTTCATCTCCAGGTCAAGTTGCTGGCCCCACGTGACAACTAAAACAAAAAGAAACCAAAATTAGACGTGGTTTTAAAAGGTGATTCTAGACAAGCATGAGTCTGACATGTGGCTGCAGCTTCATGGTTTGGACTACCAGACTTAAAATTAAACACTTGGCATGTTTGGGACAAGGTTACCTGTGCAAACAAGGCCTCAGTCTGACGGGTGCTCCGGGCAAGATCTGTTCACTTCGAACCACTCATCAATGCAGCTGCACGACAGAAGGAGAAGAGCATCAGCACAGGCATCACAGAGGTTTGGTTTCCCATTCGGTTACCATTTTCAAGACCAACGAGCTTCCTTTTTAAAGTTTTTATTCAGGGTTTAAAGCACATCATAAATAACACTGAAACAGCAGTGAAAATTGTGAAAATTGTGAAAATGATGTCATGGCTGCAGACACTGAACTTTAAAAAAACAATAGGACAAAATAACAAGATGAAAGCCTACAATTTTATTTTAGAGGTTCAAAATATATATTAATAAAACATATATAAAGGACTACATTGTGGTCGCAAGGTCTCTGGTGCCTGTCATGGCGGAGCTTTCTCCGTAGGGTGGCTGGGCGCTCACTTAGAGGTAGGAGGAGAAGCTCGGTCACCCGGGAGGAGCTCGGAGTAGAGCCGCTTCTCCTCCACATCGAGAGGAGCCAGTTGAGGTGGCTCGAGCATCTGGTCTGGATGCCTCCTGGACGCCTCCCTAAGGAGGTGTTCCAGGCATGTCCCACTGGGAGGAGGCCCCCGGGGAAGACCCAGGACACGCGGGAAAGACTATGTCTCTCGGCTGGCCTGGGAACATCTTTGGGTCCCCCCCCAGAGGAGCTGGAGGAAGTGGCCAAGGAGAGGGAAGTCTGGGCATCTTTACTTAGACTGCTGCCCCCGCTGACCCGGTCCCAGATGAGCGGAAGAAGATGGATGGATATTTCTTGTCTGTTTCTTGTTTTTGACTTGCGGTTAATGCTGGATGTCTGGTCCTAAACACCTGAAAATGCCACTAGTTGTAGCCCATCATTCTGGATTCTGATGGTGTTTCAATTTTTATGCAGATAAATGATTTAAAAGATATAAGCATTTGTTTGAACCATGTCAAAACTGTTACTTTCAAAGAGAAAAGCGTATACCCCTCTTCTCTTCTTCTGCCTGCTAGAGAAGCCGTTTCCATGGCGAATGCTGAACCCTCTCACACACACAAACCCTTGAACACATACCTACTGCAGGATTGATTCCACAGTTCTTACGACCCCTTCAAACATAAACTAATGTTCCTTTTTCACTGTTTGCTTGAAAGGCCAGCTTAGTGGCCCCAGGGCTCTAGAATGCGACCAATTTAGTTGCACGTGCAACTGAATTTTTCAATGGTGCGCCTAAAACAAATACGCACTGGTGCACCCAGCCTTTCTGTGGGTAAAAACCACAAGATTTAGTGAGATTTTTAGAGATTTAGTGTTTACGTTCTTTCGTCTACCGTAGTTTTCCAACTGTTAACACAATTAATGTGATTCCAGCGAATTCTGAAGCGAAGTACAAGCTTTGCGTTGATATGCAGCACTGTGCAGTTGAAGTGTTTGTGTAATCCATCTTTATCAGCGGACACTGAAGCGGAAAAAGCAGCTTTGCGTCGCAGCACTCCACCTTAGTAATGTGTTGCATATTGGTGTAAAACCAGAAAGAAAAGCTGCTTTTCTCCATGTCAGAATCAGCTCATTCAAGGTGATCGTGTGAACAATATTTAGGTGTCACTGTGACATTATTGGAGCTAAAGGGTTAACTATTAGATCACACAAACAAATCCATCAACGCAAAACATTATAAAGATCACAATGACTATAAATAAGCAAAACAAATAATAAAAAACAACAAGTTTTAGAAATTAAAAGCAAAAATCCACAAAACAAAAGAATAAAAAAAAAATAAGAAAAAGTGGAAAAAGTAGTTTTCAGAAATCAAAATGAAGTGTTAAAAAAGTAGTAAAGAAGAAACATCACTAATTGGATGATCACGTTTGTCCATCTTTTTGACATCTTTTTGGCACGAAATGCCTTAAAACCAAAACACATGAATGTTCCTGCTGACCCAAACATAGCTGCTGCTATCAAAGAATGTTTGAATTCAGGACACACCTATGAAGTGAAAAGTCTCACTCAACTATATTTGGATCTGTTTCCAAAGCGTTCCCAGTGTTTTTTTTCATTATGATTCTGCTGTTTTTTGACAAAATCTAAAAACCTCAAGGTTTTCTAGGGCATAGAGCAGCAAGAGTTTATAGAAATTCACCTCTGAGTTGTGGGCAGGACTGCAGGTGTGAAGTAACCCCACGCTGAGATCTCATTAAATCTTTTTTTACACTCTCTCCCACTAGCTTACAACCCCTCACACTCCCAACATTACAGTGCAACTAAAATGGTGAGCAATATCAGAGCTATCCAGCCGTACAGTTCTGATCCAGATTACAGCTGAGACGAGGAAAACAAAGACGTTCATGGATCTATCATGGATAAACAAGTGGATAAATCAGATTGGGGAGGCGCAGTGAGACTTGAGTCCACCATTTCACTTGCTGTCACAAATGTACGCTTTTTCACACTGCACTTTTTTTAAAATAAAAAAAATACTCAGAAATGCAGTTTTAGTCTGATTTTTTTAAATATATTTTATATATTTATATATCATGAGAAAAATACATTATATATTCATATATTAAAAACAGCAAAAAACACGATTTTCATTGGAGTGGGTCTTTAAAGCACCAACTTTTTCATGTAATTTATACTTATTGTGTTTTAAATAAAGGGCTTTATGTTTACCAGTTTGTAAGTTAATAATTTTCAAGTCTTAATGCATATATTGACAGCTATTAAAAAAAAAGTTATAATGTAAAACTGCTGAGTTAAATGTAATGTGGCCAAAAAGGTAAATGCTCTAAGTTTTTGTGCTGGTACACCTCAGAACAAAAGGTGCAACCAGTGCAAAAATGCATTCTAAAGCCCTGGACCCTGTGTCACAGTGTCTACACTGAAACTGGAAGGTTGTGAGTTAAAATACTGCCCCTCCAATTTTAACTGCACTGTAGACATTTAGGGCTCCTTCGTGAGAGGGCGATTGGACATCCCTGTAAGTAATCAGGAGATGTCCTCAGTGCCCTGCTCGCCAATTTTAACTGCACCCTTTATTACACACATCCTTCAACCACAAGAAACACACAACGCAACGCACTCAACGCACACACAAATACATTACACAAGGAAGGTGGGACTACTGATCTTCTGTCCCCTACCCCATCCCTGGTGGAGGGAACAGGGTCTTCAGCGGCGGCGGCCTTGTCCCTTGGGTGTCGGTCTCCTGGGCCCGGCGGCCTCCTCCCCGCGCAGGGAGAAGTATCCCTTAGTCTTCTGGCAAGTCCATGAGCGGGGGATCATATTCCATCTGAGCCTGGAGGGTGTCTGTGTCCTTGTGGTGCGGGTTCTGGTCCTTACCCTCGGGACCCCCTTCTGGGTCACAATAATAGGAGAGCCTGGTCAGGCAATGTACACCTTCGGGGACCCCCACTTCTCTTGGTCATCCCTCCTCTAGATGGGGGTAGCTGACCCCCATCGTGCTCTCTTCTGGATCTCCGCAGCTACCTGGGGCTTTGAGCGGGTCTCCCGTGGGGGCCCCGGCTCGTACCCGGGGCTGGGGTGGGGGGGTGCTCGGGGCTCCTGGGTGGTGGTGGGCGGCTTGTCTGGGGTGGGGGGGCTCTCGGGGGTGGGGCCCCGCGCTGGGCCACCTGGTGCGGTGGGAGGGCTGCTCTCCTGGCTGGGCTGGGCCTTGCGCTCTGCGCTTCCGTATCTCACTGCGCTCAGGGTGTTGGGGGCCCGTGTGGCTGTCCTGCGGGCCCTGGTCTGGGTGCTTGGCTGGGCTGCCGGGCGGGTGGATCTCCTCCGTTGACCCCACCATATGGGTGCGGGTGTGGGCCCTGGTCGGCGCTGCCGCCTCGGTCGGGGATCTTGGTGTGGGGATGGCTGGGGGTTCTCCCTCCTTTTTTGTGCATTCCATCATCCACTTCATCTTAACATAACATTCACCTGAGCACAGGCGTCCGCTCACCTTTGCACCCTCAAATAGTGTGGACAAGTTTGTGAACACTCTTGGAGCCGGCAGGTATGTAACAGCTGAGTGTGTGGACAGGCCCGGCCCATTGTAGACCAACACTCACTATTGCAATGGGTATACAATCCAGCATTTTGTTGCCAGTAGATTAACAACTCTACCTTCCCTTCCCAGTAGTCCTTCTCTGACTTCTATAATCCATTATCTATCATCCCCCCCCCCAACTCTCTCCTTTTCCCCCTTTCCTTTTCAGTCCGGTCCAACAAAAAGAACACAAAAAAATAAATAAAGTAAATCAATATTAATAAAGTATCGTTTAGATTACAAAAGGGGCTTATACCAACATACATTTTGTGTTCGCTATGATTTATAACCCCAGATTAAAGACAAAAAGAATGAAAAAAAAAACAAAAAAATACAGGCCGAGTCATGCCAAATATTCTAAAATAAAAAAAAATAAAATAAAAAAAAGAGACCCAGTGCCTCCATACTTGAAGGTGTTGTATTGGGGGGTAAACCACCAAATGCTTCCAGAGGGGGGCTGTGTCTGCAGCTCACCGCTCCCCCCCAGGGGATTGGTCAAATGTGGGGAAAAAAAATGTTTACACACTTAAGAGCATGACAACAAATGGGGCTTTTACCTAGTAACTTAAAATCTATAATAGATCCACTTAACCGTCCTACATGTCAAGGTGTACAGGATCTGCTATCTGATAACACTCAGATGACATCTCCTCTACGTTGAGGTGTTATCCCTCCCATGGCAAAAGAGGACAGGATTTCACATCTTCCATGGACACCCGTGAAAATCAAAAATAAAACAAAGAAATAAAAACAATTAAAGTTCAACGAACTGTCTTGTGGGGTCCAGACCCCACCCTTACGTTAACGTGCTATGGTAAAGAATGTTAAGCGCTGGGCAGTAAAACAATGGCTACTGAGATGGCGACAGTACTTTTTCTCAATGGTAAAATGAGCCTATTGCCATAAGACTTTTATTTTGAAGCTGCTTAAGAAGCTGCTCCACTTAAAGCAGCAACAGACAGATGAATAAAATGTGTTGATTTGGAGACAGCGCTGTTGTTACACACTAATGCTACAATGCTAGCTCGTTAGCTGTTAATGCTATGGACTAGTTAGTTAACTAGCAGTTCTGTGTGTCCGGTATGATCGCAGACCGGTTTAAAGTCGGACAGTTTTTTCACGGACCAGCCTTTAAGACGTGGCGGATGAATACAGCAAGATGAATTCATGGGACATTCATATAAATGTTATTTTCTAAATAATAACAAAACTGAATCCACTGTTTTAGCACAGAATTTTTGACATTTTTGCAGATTTATTAAAAAAAGAAAAAGTGAAATATCACACGGTTCTAAGTATTCGGAGCCTTTGCTCAGTATTTAGTAGCATCATCCTTTTGATCTAATGCAGTCATGAGTCTTTTTGGTAGTAGAAGCAAAGCAGTGATTTTAGCAAATGCCTGCAATATGACAAAGATTGAAAAATTGAAGGGGGTCTGAATACTTTCCGTACCCATCGTATATTGTGATGACAGTAGTTTATCACCGAGACCTGGCCTCAGGTCTGAAAAAGCCTCATGTTTGGAAGAAAAAAAAAAAAAAAAAAACTTCTTAACCTTTATGCATAGAACAAGTTTAGCTACCAAGCTCAATAAAGAACCAGTGTCATTTTAAAATAAGTTTGAATTTTGAAAAAAAAAAAGTGGATTATGATTTTGTTCCAGAACATCATCACAGCAACAAGCAGAATCGGGGCTTTAACAGAATTCTGAAGAAAGTCTAGAGAAGCTCCTACCTCTTGTGGTATATGCAAAGGCAGGGCAGGCGGGCAATAGTGTCTCCCTGAAGAAGCTCCTCAAGGCAGATTGCACACTCTCCTGCATCCTTTATCAGGACATCTTCTGCAGGGCAGGAGATCGGGACAAATAAAACCACAAATGAAAAACAGCTAAACACATACTTTCAGAGTAAAAGCACTCATATGTGCGGCTGCTGCTCTCTAAATATGGAAGAACAAAGACAAGAAATGAACTATTCTTGAGTACAATATTTCAAAATGCAAAGCAGTCCTTCAAACACCATGATAATTGTTTAAAAGCTTCAAAGCATTCACACAATTGCCATTCTGTTGACTGTTTAAATGTTTTTCAGCTCGCTACAGGCAGGAATCATATAAAATTATCACAATATTCTGTTAAAAAATCAGTACAGTAAAAGGAGTACGCCACTTTGCGTACTTTTAGAATATACTTCTAATTGCAACATTTTTTTTATTCAATGGCTTCCTAATGATGCCCAAGAAGTTAGGAGATTAGTAAAAATCCCTAAGACGAGTTTTTGTTTGTAGCTAGCATTACCAGTGTTTTTATCGGCGGCATTTTCCCGACGTCAAAGGTCGACAAAACTACAGAGGTCATTGTAGACTTCAGCTAGCAGCATGTGTAAGAAATTTAGTGATTCCAAATTTTTTTGGTTTTTATTTTTTTTTGCTGCGATTTTTTGTGTACCTTGCCACCACCAGACCAATGGCTTTGCCATTCCATTTCAGCTCTACACAGAGATGAACAACCACACACATACACTCAATGACCAGGTACACTTGCCCAGCTGCTCGTTAACACAAATTTATACTCATCTAATTTTTATTAGAATTTAGGAATTTAGACGGGGTCCAGATGATCTGCTGCAGTACAAACTGAGCATCAGAAGGGGTGTGTGTGTGTGTGTGTGTGTGTGTGTGTGTGTGTGTGCGTGCGTGTGTGTGTGATTTAAGTGACTTCAAACTTGATATGGTTGTTGGTACCAGACGGGCTGGTCTGAGTATTTCAGAAACTGACGATCTACTGGGATTTTCACCCACAACCATCTAAAAAATACAAGAAATTTAATTCAGAGGACATTCATAGAAACTGCATTTTAGAAATATAATAACAGGCATGAATCCACTTTCTATGGATTGTCTGTAACATTACAGAGCCAGTGTTGAGCTTTTTCAGCTCAGCCTTTAGTAAATCTGTCCTTGTTTTTCCATCATGTTTTAAAGTTACATTTTGAGGACTCCAAAAATATGTTCATTCCATTTATGAATTACTTTTATGCAATTTAATTTTCTAAAAAATGTGTCATTGTCTTCGGCTGGTTCAGACTACAGGTGACTGACTGAAACCTCTCTTCTCATGGGGGCGTTCTTCAGCAAGAAAACAGAAACAACTCATTTGTGATTGAATATGTTGTGACTGAGTGTGAAGACGTCAAAGCAGAAAGCAAAGACTGATTAGAAATCAATTAATAGAATTCAGAATAGAATTCAGGAGTTCCTTAACTTTTTTTGATTATGTTGTGACTTCCTCTTTGTTTGCATTCAGCATGATAGTGTTTGTTTTTTAAACACCTGTTTTTCTGTGTGTGTGTGTGTGTGTGTAAAATTATGTAAGAATTTGGCCGATAGTTTTTTTTTTTTTTTTAATCTACAGAAGAACCTGTGGCTGGTGAGTCAACAACTATATTTTGTTAACTGTAGTTGAGCATCAAACCACATGCAGCAAAATCAGTTTGAAGGCTGTTGAATTCCTCTGCTGAGTGTGTGTAATATTTCTCTTTATAAGAGCTGAAGCTAGCTCACAAAACATCTGCTGCATTGTTCTGCAAACATTTTTACAGCTTGTATTTAGTTGCACTTGGAGTTAGTTTAGCCAGTTTCTAAAGAAAATCTTAAAATCATATAGTTTTTGTTAAATACAGTATCTCACAAAAGTGAGTAAACCCCTCACATGAATGCATATACATATATTAATTCATTTTCTAAACCGTTTTATTCCCATCGGGGTCATGGGGTTGCTGGAGTCTAACCCGGCCATTCATGGGCGAAGGCAAGGGACACCCTTGGACTGGTCGCCAGTTTGTTGCATGGGTCATAATCACACACCCATGCACACACACATTCACACAAAACCCACACATGCACTGGGGAGAACATGCAAACTCCAAGATGAACACCAACAACTTTTCATATATATGAAAAGTTGTTGGTGTTGGTCTACCTGTGCAAATGTATTTTTTCTTGAAAATAAACTAATAGAGTATGTGAATGGCCAGACTAGTTCCAGGTGATTGATAGCTGATAGGTGGAATGGTGTTGGGCAGGGATGGGCAACTCTAGGCCTTGAAGGCTGCATTCTTGAATATTTTCCAACATGACCTGCACTGACATGTTCCCACTGGTTGGACGCAGCTGAACCAGGTAATCAGTTATGAGTAGGGTTTGGATATCTGGAAATCATGCAAATACACCAATCCTTGATGTCTGGAGTTGTCCATCCCTGGTGTAGGGGATATGCTTTTGGCACACTTTGGGCCTCTTAGCTCCAGTTGATCATGGTTCCAACGCCACAGCCTACCTTGTGGTCATTGTTGCTGACCATGTCCATACTTGCAAGGTGTACCTAATAAAGTGGCCAGTGAATGTATATACATTCAAACCTTTGATTTGGCAATTGACCTATGCTGCAGGTTTTTGGACTATGGGAGGACACTGGACTGCCCTAAGAAAACTCCTGCATGCACGAGGAGAACATGCAAACTCAGTAGCATACATGTCTGTCTGCATGTGCATTAGTTTGCTTTTATGTGTACATATATATCTGCATTTACGTCTGCTACTGCATGCACTTGTTCAGGCTTTCTGACTCCGCCACAGAATTACCTACTGCAGCAAAGAGAGTCATTGGGATGGCGCTTGTGTAAGCGGGGATTAACCTGTATTAGTCTGCAGAAGCTTGTTCTTACAGGCTGAGCTTATAGGACGAAGCTGAGCTGAAGGCCAAATGTCTATGACATAGCAGTAGTGTCTGTTATCTATTCTGGCTTCATCACTGAGTATTTTGACTTTAACTGGAACATTTCAAGGCCTTCCCCAGGGACCTTTTTTCTGTGTTTCAATGATGATGTGAGCTTAAGTTCAGTCATGAGCTGACTCATGTTTCCTCCACACATCTTCACATTATTTCCTATTAAAAGGTTTCTACACAAAATACAGTGCTCAACATACAATGAGTACACCCCACTATATTTTTCAGAAAACCTTTACTGTCCTTTCAGAATCAAGATTTTCTATGAGATATTTTACTACAAAATTCTCCCACAAATGTGAACCATTGATTGAAAACAAGATTTGTTAATTTTCACACATAAAAACGTGATTTTTCCAGCTAATTCATTCAAGCCAATGACGCAAAAATGAGTACAACCCAAGTATAGTCTTAAAAGAAAAGCCACTTTTAAGACTACAGGGGTGGGGGCTTAGTAGGAGAATCATAAAACAACAGGCAACAAGATGATGGAGATTTATAATCATTACAGTCAAGTGTGAATGTTAGTCCAAAATGGGTGGGGCCCATCCACACACTCAGTTGTTACAAACATACCTGCTGGCTCAAGAGTCTTCACAAAGTTGTCAACATACAGTTCACATACACACCTACGCCAACAAACCAACACATGTAAAGCATCTCATTCTGTCATGCTAACCAATTGTTCAAAAGTGAGCCGACACCTGTGCTTGGGAGAATGCCCATGTCAAGCTGAGATGGATGATGGAATGTCAAAAAAAAAAAAAGAAAAGCAGGGACAGCTTCCAACCATCCCCACCTCAAGACCCCCGCATAAGCAGCAGCAGCGACTAGGGCTCCCCCCCTCCCCCCCCCACCCCCCACACCCAACGGAGAAGATCCACCCACCCGACAGTCCGGTCAAGCACCAGACCAGGGCCCGCAGGACTGCCACATGAGCCCTAGCATAGCCAGAAGAGCAGCCCCCCACAGTGCCAAGGGGGCCCAACGAGTGGCCTCACTTTTAAACTACCGGGTCATATTTTTTTTACTCAAATCAAAAGGATTTTTTTCTAGCATTGCTTTGGAATTATTATATCTTAAGAGCTACGTGTGTTTGGCCTACACACAGCTGAAGCCTGATATACGGTGCAGCAGCAGCTAACTCAAGGCTATTAGCAACAAGATGCCTTCCTTCTCCACAAAGGATTACCAAGACCTTCTTGAGAAGAGAACTGTGCTGGAAACAAAGGTTCTCCTCATTGAAGTGAATGTAGAGATAAATGGACTTTATGGAAACAACACTACTTTGCCACTACCTTAACTCAGCAGAGAAGACAAAGCTAACGAGCAGCTAAACGGCACAGCTACCACGACAGAGAAAGAAACAGCATCTGTGAACAACAACAAATCATCGAGAGATTATACTCCCTGGAACCAACTTGGTGCAAATCCAAAGAATAAATCATACAGCTCAAGAATTGGTAGGACATGAGAGGCCAGACTCAACACGGAGAGCTGGAGTCTCTGATGAGGCCGACAGAGGATCTGTTTTACTGCTGTATGTGGAAGGATCACAGAGAAGAAAAGTGTGAATGGAGAGATGAAACTGAAGAACAGATTTGCTCCACTGTCAGAATGACCCCAGATCTCTATCCAATGATCATGCACTATAGGGCAGCAGGATGAGGACTCATAACCTGTCAAAAGGTGAAGAGTCAGAAAGAAAGCTGACGGCTCTGAGACTCTGATTGTTGGTGATTCCACTGGAAAAGATGTTCAGTGGGTCTGCAGCAGGAACACTAAAGTCCTTTTCTTTCCCACAGACATGGTCAGTGACATGCAGGAAAGAATCCTGGAAACTGTGACCAAGTATCCAACTGTACAAAGTATTGTCATCCACACAGGATCAAATGATGTGTCCAAGCAAAAATCTGAAGTCGGGGCTGCCGAAGCCTAACCCGGCTACTCATGGGTGAAGGCAGGGGACACCCCTGACTGGTCGCCAGTCTGTCGCAGGGGCCACAGTCACACACCCATACAAACTCACATCCACACCTAGGGACAATTTAGAGTAACCAATGAACCTATGAAGCATTTTTTTGGATGGTGGGAGGAAGCCGGAGTCCCCGGAGAAAACCCAAGAATGCACGGAGAGAACATGCACACCCCACACTGACCAAAATATTGTTGAGGGTTCTATTTTAGCATTACACCAACTCAAGTTCTTTAGTCATGTTTTTAGGGCTTTAAATTACAATTATTTTAGTCACATCTGTGGCCAAAATGTAATCTGTTCAACTTCAAAATACTTGAGAGCAACAAATTACTGTGATGTAAGCAGAAGTCATGACATCAGCCTCTTTATTGGACACATTCAATTTGTATTCATGTCTCTTGACGGGTCAGACAGAAGGAGAGGCAAAGGGAGAAAAAGGTCAACAGAAAAGCTCAAGACAGAGAGAGCAAGGAGAGATGGAGGAGATCCAGCAGGTGGATTAAGAGGCAGAGGAAAATCTGACAATTCTAAAGAAAGGAGAGCAAACAGGCCAAGAGAGGAACAATTATGAAGCTGCTGCAGCAACTCATTCCTCTACAAGGTTTTATTTAGGAGACAAAGACCCAAGACTCAGACAGGTAAAGCTGAAGAGCTTCCTAGAAACTACTAGATACTTTTGGTGCCCAGATGAGAGCATTTCACCATAGCTGGTTTGAAAAGCACAACTGGTAAGAAAGAATATTCATTCAACCAGAATACAGCTTTCTGCTTCCCATGTTGTGTTAGTCAAAAGCATCAAACATGAAAGTTCAGTCAGCAGTGGTTACAAATGGCCTTAATGCATTGACCTGTGTGACGTATTTCTGGTTTAAAATAAGGCCGCACATGCTAACTGTATACATCGACTTAGCAAATCTCTGTGTACTGATATTGGTGCTGTCTAATTTTGTTTATTTCTTACATGACATTGCACATATTTATGTGTGACCAGCATAAACAGTGATGGAAATTTACACTGCATGTATTTAAGTGGATCCAAGGCTGGATTTTATTGTAACTATCTGCATATTGGATTCATGCCAACATGAATCAGTTTTTGAGCTTGTCGTACGCAAGTACACGCAAATAACATCAGCCTTAGCAAATTACCTTCAAAGATTGCCATGCAGGATGACACAAACATTTTTAAACCCTTTTGCATTTAATTTTGGGGTGTTTTCTTAGAAAGACAAACAATGCGCTTAACATAATGTATAGTGACTCTTGTTAGCACCAAAAGACATCTCGTTAACTCCAAAAACTTTAAACAACATACCCGGAAATGACTGAGCGATCAGGGGCCGAACGCAGAAGTAGGTGGTGCATGGAGCCCTTTGGAAGAAAGCTTTAGTCATCTTTAGAAGCTTGACAGGGCACAAACATATGAGGACAGTGTTGTTGCATGGAAAAGCTACCAGAGAACATGCAAACAGGGAAACGTTGCACAGATGATAGCAACTGCAACTGCGCTACATTTGTTCATATTGTGTGCATCTTTTGGGGCTAAGACCCATTGTACTTAAAACCCAGTGATGCCCCTGGAACTTAGCTTGATCTGGAACATTGTTGTTCCAAAGAAGATTCAGATTCAGAATAAGATGACCGTTTAAAGATGAATTGTTTTTACAGAAGGGACATTTTTCCAACACTGGCTTTTGCGACTGTTTTTTGACTAGCTTTGTCTTTTGCCTGGACCATACTAAGGTCACACAGTTAATCCAATTTTACAGAATGGCAAGTAAATACCTGCTATTGCCAAAACCAACTGGCAAAGTCTCTAGAAGATTGAGGAGAATCCAGCAGATAAGCAGTTCATCAAGGACAGCAAGACAGTGTCAGAGATCTTCAAGGCATCAGTAAGACAGATATTCAACACTTTGTGTAAAGACCACTGCAAAAGCTCATCATAGCAGGCCGCTTGTGTTAAGGTCACTAATTGTTTAGAAACAGACTTCATGAGTATGGCCTGAAGACCCAGGACACTCTAGCAGATCTACTGGCAGTTGCTGTGGAAGACCTGAGCTGATAATTCACAAGCACCTTGTGCTTCTCGAGGGACAAAAGCAGGTCCTCCCTTGCCCTACTGTCAGACATGAAAGGACCTGGAGAAACCAAAGTGGTCATCATTTTTTTATTCAGAATTTTGGTTTGCCACTGATTTCAGTCCTCTGTCCACTGATCATTTTAATCAAATAATTTTGTTTCTAACATATTAAGTATCCATTTCTGATCCACAAACATTTTTTTTCACGTAGATCAAATGTTTTTTGAAAGTAATTTTAAAGTTGTTTTTGAGTGGTGTTTGTGTGTGGAAGCATCAACAGCAGCAGAAAAACCTACATGATCCAACAGAACTTCCACAAAAACACCAAGGACTGCCACAAAAGACCATCCAGGGAAAGAACCTCTTTATCACAGAAAGAGACCAAATGGGATTTGAAGTGGAATGTTCATTTTTCTAAGACAAACAAAAAGAGATAATAAACATAAAAAATCCTGCTGAACAGAGAAGCAGCATTCAAAGTTTATGTGTGTGAAATGCTTTTCTGGTATTGTATATGCAGATGTTGCAGGAAAGAGTCGATCCTGAAAAACAGGTTTCCCATGAATGTACAGAGAAAACTTAGGAAAAAAACATGATTCTTGTTGGTTTTGACTTCAATGTTGGGATTCTCATGTCTTTTGCAGCCCTGTATTAAGATTTGCAGGTAGACAAGTAGTCTTGTGAATAGAAATATGGGATTACAATCAAACATACGCTAGCATCAAACTTTGAGCATTAGTTAACAATTTTAAACGATTACAGAAAAGCTACACAGATAGTGAAAAAATAGTTCAGGTACATAAGAAGGAGCAGTAAGTGTTTTATCTCATGAGAAAATTGGTTATATTCACACTGACAGGATAATGATGCTGATGTTAGGACAAGGAGTAGTCATCAGTTGATTCATGAAGCAGGTTTTTGCAAATTTGAATGCAAATGTGTACAAACCACAAAACAGTAGTGGAAAAATGTAGACATGAAGAAGACAACCAACCATTGTAGGTGACTCTGGGTTTGGTCAAACACAGAACCAGGTGGAGTTCCATCTCCTCTGACGACACATACTTGGAGCACACAGGGCACTTGACCCCTGAATAAATGAAAAAAGAAAGACACAAATGACAGTTCTGTGGCTAGTGGACTATAAGGAAAACATACAAAAACCAACCAAAAACTGGTTTCGTTGTTTCTTCTGAATCCCTTAAAGGGCCTATAACTATGCAAAATCAATTTGCTGAGCTTTTAAGTGTATTATAACCTTCATTCCTCACTATAAACAACCACAAAGTGGGATTTTGATCTGTTCATGCATTTCTGTGTATTCCTCTAAAAACCTGCGCTCTAAGCACCAGCCCCTCCCAACCCACAAAACCGAGCAGGTTCTCATGAGGTGATGTCATAAAGTGAGAGCAGCCCCTTTCAGGAGTCTGTGCCGCCAGGACCGCCCACAGCCTAACACGCACACCTACTTTTTCTGCAGAGCGAGAAATCGGCAAAACCCTTTTATTTTAAAAGCACAATACCAAATATCTTTCAATTGTGTCCTGTGTGCAATAAACGCCCAGTCTAACAGGTGTTTGCTACTTTAGACGCCGGGCTCCTTTAGGACACCCCCCACACACACCCCACGGTCCAGCACTTGGCAGACACAAAGTGTATTTGTGTTATGAGCCAGTGTAGCGTTGGCTGGGGCTACTAGAGGCAGATATACAGTATGCACATCCATCTTTGCAAAAGTTTTGATGTTGTTTGTTTCGTGGGAGAAACACAGACACGCTGCCGAGGCCAGCTTTCGGATGACGTCATGAAAAAGACGGCATCCAGACGGAGCAGCCGGCAGAGCCTTAAAGATTAAGTCATTTAATTTCCGGGTAGGAAAAAACTCACAAAACTAAATACTATTTAATAAACTAAATAATATTTAATAAACTAAATAATATTTAATAAACTAAATAATATTTAATAAATAATTTGTCCATGACTTTAGCCATATTAACTTTAGCTAGTTTTATGGATACATATTTTTAGCAACTTAATTATTGTAAAATATGCTTTTACTGCAGCAAAGTAGAGTACCTAAAATGGCTTAGTAAAAAGTATGTTTTTATTTCTCAGAAATTATTAGAGTTAATGTAACTGAGTACCTAACTTTTTCTGAGAATTAAAAACTGTGAACAATAACTTTTTTCTCATTTTATTAATCAAATTATATAATGTACTTTTTATCTTCTGACTTCTTTTATTGCAGCAATTAATGTTAACAATGTTTACCCCACTCTTATTTGAAACCAGTAAATGTAGTATTTAAGTATTTTGTCTTTCTCATATTCACCTAAGTATAATAATGTTTTCAAGTCTCACAAAAAACGAAAAATCATTTATTTATACCAAAAATGTATTTCTTGTGTATTTCTTTTTAACCAGACTAGACCCCGTCTTCCAATCCTGGAGTGTTTGTTCAATTGTTTTAAATGCTTTTTCTACATTTATTCTTTAACTCCAGTGTTTCCTCACGGGGATCCTCTGTTCTGGGGTCCCCCTGTCTATGGGTGAGCTGGTGCTGTGGTGCTCATTTTCATTGGAGCGGCTGGGGTACCTCCATGTAGAGGGGGCTCTGGTCTGCCCTGTGTTGGGTGGGCACTGCAGTGATGACCCCTGTGGTTGGGCTGGACCTTGGAATAAACGGATCCCCGTCATACCGTTTCTCCACAGCAGTACTGAGCCAGACTTTTTCCTTAGAGCTGCAGTTTTTAATCTTTGTTCAGTTTTCCTGTGGGGGGGTCATGTACTGTGGGGGCTGGGTGGATGGAGGGAGGAGCTGGAGGAGGGAACAGTGGTTGTTTCGTGTGGCTGATCCTTTTTCATTGTTTGTACTTGGTTGAACCTCTAAGTTTTCAACAGTTTTTGTTTTTATTTCTTTATTCATTTAATGTGAAGCGCCTTGTGTTTTCATTACATTACAATTATGCCGGCTCCCGGTAGAGGAGCTCACGGTCAGATAGAGGACCACTGCTGGATGAGAATGCAGTCTGCTCAGGCCTCCAGGACTTTAGAATGTTTCCCTATTTTCACTGAGACAACAATAAAAAAGGTCCCCTCATTTTATTCTAGTTGTTATTTTTGTCCTCTCATTTTAATGCGAGACCATAAGCATTTGAACTCTGTCAGGGAGAGACGGAAACACAGCAGAAGCGACCATCAATCAGACACAGCAGCAGGAGAGAAACTCACTGGAGCTAAAGGGAAACTAAATGTTCTAATGAACCCAAACATGGAGACGTGATCACTGATGTTTTTGTAGAGCTCTACGAAATAAATAAACCTGATCTCTAAACATCATCTGTGTCTCCATGTATTGTAAATAAGATAAACAGATGCAGCTTCATGTAGCAATCAGGCTACAAACATTAGCTACTTGCTTCATGTAGCAATCAGGCTACAAACATTAGCTACTAGCTTCATGTAGCAATCAGGTTACAAACATTAGCTACTTTTTTCATGTATCAATCAGGCTACAAACATTAGCTGCTGGCTCCATGTAGCAATCAGGCTACAAACATTAGCTACTAGCTTCATGTAGCAATCAGGCTACAAACATTAGCTACTAGCTTCATGTAGCAATCAGGCTACAAACATTAGCTACTTGCTTCATGTAGCAATCAGGCTACAAACATTAGCTACTAGCTTCATGTAGCAATCAGGCTACAAACATTAGCTACTTTTTTCATGTATCAATCAGGCTACAAACATTAGCTGCTGGCTCCATGTAGCAATCAGGCTACAAACATTAGCTACTAGCTTCATGTAGCAATCAGGCTACAAACATTAGCTACTAGCTTCATGTAGCAATCAGGCTACAAACATTAGCTACTTGCTTCATGTAGCAATCAGGCTACAAACATTAGCTACTTGCTTCATGTATCAATCAGGCTACAAACATTAGCTGCTGGCTCCATGTAGCAATCAGGCTACAAACATTAGCTACTAGCTTCATGTAGCAATCAGGCTACAAACATTAGCTACTAGCTTCATGTAGCAATCAGGCTACAAACATTAGCTACTAGCTTCATGTAGCAATCAGGCTACAAACATTAGCTACTAGCTTCATGTAGCAATCAGGCTACAAACATTAGCTACTTGCTTCATGTAGCAATCAGGCTACAAACATTAGCTGCTAGTGCCATGTAGCAATCAGGCTACAAACATTAGCTACTAGTTTCATGTAGCAATCAGGCTACAAACATTAGCTACTTGCTTCATGTAGCAATCAGGCTACAAACATTAGCTGCTAGCGTCATGTAGCAATCAGGCTACAAACATTAGCTACTAGCTTCATGTAGCAATCAGGCTACAAACATTAGCTGCTAGCGTCATGTAGCAATCAGGCTACAAACATTAGCTACTAGCTTCATGTAGCAATCAGGCTACAAACATTAGCTGCTAGCGTCATGTAGCAATCAGGCTACAAACATTAGCTACTAGCTTCATGTAGCAATCAGGCTACAAACATTAGCTGCTAGCGTCATGTAACAATCAGGCTACAAACATTAGCTGCTAGCTCCTCCCACATGCGGCCTAGGTGGCGAGCTTAGGGGAAACATTCTTGGCTACTCGGCGAGCAGCAAATTTTCCATGTTGCAAAGGTGGGATGGGCTATCCATAGAATTGGTTGCGTGAATCGCATTCGTGTGAATGCACCTTTATAGAAGAATTAGCTTATCTAACTCTACACCTGCTAGTGTAGCAGGTGGACTACATCCAGATGGAACTGAGGGACAGCTGGAGGTGCGAGATGAGCCAGAGATGAAGTACATGGCCAAAAACAGGATCACAGACAAGCTAACAGGAATCTCCAATCACTCCCGCTCCTTTATTTTCTCTTTTCATTTTTGATTTTAACTTGAAAAACGAATGATACACATTTTCTCCAACACGTGCAAATCTTTAAAGGGCCTTTATTTTGCGTTTTAGAGTAAACTTTAGTTATGGTTTGGTCTTTTTTTCTTTTGTTTTGTGCTAATTTTGATATTTTCTTTTGCTTCTACAGAGTATTGTGTGGCAGGGTGTGTTTCTCTCATCCTGGGGCTGCCTCATTTCACACCTGCTCCTCATCATCATTTACCCTTATATACAAGTATGTTCCTGGCTGGATTATTCCCTTGTGGTTTCTGCTAAATAAACGGTTTCAACTAAACCCTCTGGTCTTTGCTCTGCTCTGGGATCTGCTTGCTTACCCTGACAACTATATCCATATATGTGATATACTACCTTTGGCATACTATGGAACCATTTTTTAATGATTTTTTTTTTCGTGAGCTCTTTTCCTACCCGGAAGTAAGACAACTCAATCTCTGAGGCTCTGCCTTTTGCTCCTTGTGGGTGCCAACCATTTCCTGACATCATCCAAGATCAGGCCTCGGCAGCGTGTCTGCAATTTGCCCATGAAAACAAGCAACATCAGAACTTTTGCATACATAGATGTGCATATTGTAGATATAAAATGAAAGCATATGCCGATCACTGCTAGCTCCTCAATAAAAGTGTGTAAGAGTGCAGTGCTGGCAGCCTTCATGGAAGGGGATGTTCTCACTTGAGGAGTCACTTGATTTTGTGGATTAGGAGGGGCTGGTGCTCAGAGAGGAGGATTATAGAAGAATCCTCAGAGATGTGTGAATGGATCAAAATACTGCTTTGGGAGTGTTTATTGTGAGGAGTTAACATTGTAATACACTTAAAAGCTCAAATGTGAATTTTTCATGATATAGGCCCATTAAATAGTATGCACTAATCGCCTGATACGCACAGACAAAACTGCATTCACGCACAGATCAGTTACAAGTGCATAAGTAGTTCTGAGACTATTAAATTCTCCAGAAGAATCCCCTCCTGAACCAGCAGGCGATTACACAATCATGCTGTGCAGCGTTTCCGTTTGTTTGGGATATTTATTAATGGAATTGCGTAAACACAGCAGCATTGAGTGGACAGATGATAGGAGCAGCAGTGATGCAGATTGATAAGACCCATCATGTACACTACAACCACTAATGCTGAAGCTGCAGGAGGGAAACCAGCAGCTCCTCCTTTCTGTTGAATGGCAATTTGAGAGGAAGAACCGCTGAGGTCCAGCCAAAGTCATGCCTGCACAGAAGTCCACAAAGATGCTGAAGAACACTTACCAGTGGCGGCAAATGAGAGTCAACAGTGAGGATTTTCACAATGCATGAGCCAGACTAAAAACTGGAGAGTGCAACGTTCATCTGGGCCTAACCAAAAATCTATAACATTTCAGCCATGCATTAAGACTGCAATTTTTTAACAACAAAAAGGCATCAAACTTTTACCATTGAGTTCTTTAGTGTGTCAAAATGAACCATGGGAATCTTAAGAAAGTGTAAAACATGTAAAGTTTGTACTAGATATTATGCAATCTAAGTTCTAAGGTCTCCGCATAAATCAGGAGATGTGAATGGAGTCTCACAACTCCTTGTGCACTTGCAACTCTAGTCTGTGCATAAAGCAGGTTTTGTCTTTGTGTATCAGGCCAGTGGTGTGTACTATTTAAAGATTAGTATATGTAGGAGGTGTATTGAATTTGTAGTTATTTTTAAGCTGGAGTAATTTAAAGTTGTGTGTGCCTAAATTATGTTTTGTATTTTTTGATATTTGAGTGTGCACGTGAATATAAAATTGCAAGTACACAGTTATGTTCAACATTTATTGTATAAACATTATTATATAAGTTACAGATCAAGCATTTTGCACACTAAAGTGTACAGACTATTTTTCCCATAAAAAGCAAGTGTGACTGCGTCCAAAATTTGTTTTAATATCAGAGTTCAAACTAATGAAACACTCACCCATTAACAAGCATTCTTACATCAATGACAGCAAGCCAAAATGCCGACCAGCACCACAACCACAACTTCAAACATGAGCAGACAAAGGGGGAACAAGAGAACCTCTGGCATTCTGATCAAAAGTCCCTCATTTATTTCCAGAAAGAGGGAAAAACAAGGAACAAGTGCTCTGCTACCAACACCAACAGACGTCCCTTAACGTCCCCTTTAACCACATATGAGCCAGCTGCTTCCAACCTTCAAACCTCCTGTTAGGTCCTGGTAGTGATGAGGAGGTTGGCACCACATCACAGTTTCTCAGCTTGGAAAGCATCCCACTGCTCCAAGTTGATTATTCCTTTTACTACACTCAGCTCTGCCGCAGCTCCTGAATTAGCAAATTCTGTATTCGTGGTCATTAAATGGTATTTATGAAACATCATTTTATCGATCCGTTCAATGGTAATCCACTCAGCGTGGCAGCCTCTCAACTCCAGCCATGAGCACTGTTGAACCGTGACCTGCAGCAGCAGCAGTCACTGCTGCATTCTTCTTTTCTGAAAGGTAGGCATATTCTCAAGTAAAACGTGTTTGGGATGAAGAACAAAAACTGAAGAAGTGCTTCTCTCTGCCGAGAGCTGGAAGGATCATATTGAGCTAAAGTTGACTTGGCATAAAAAACGTGAAAAACATGAATCAGCAGCAGAAGTGTGAGCTGGCCTGTTGTCCTGATTTCCAAACAGCACTTGGAACATTTGTGTGGCATGCCGAAAACTTCCAACTGCCTGGCATAACAGCTGTCACTCATCTCTGCAGGCTGGTGTTTCTCTATGAAAACAGGTGCTTTGTTTTTCAAATATGTCCATCTAACGAAAACCAGCAATGCACTTGGATAATGAGATCATTTCTGTTGAGGCTGTGCAGTACAATTCTGTACAACAATCCTAATGTATTAACCTCATACAAGTATATCTGTTAGGGCTGGGTTGATAGAATTGATTAATTAATCTGAATCAATCTAAGCTTAATAGATCAATAATCGATCCATAAAAGTAGAAATCGATGTAACGCATAAAGCTAAAATCCGCTAGCTTGGTGGGAACGTGCAATGCAACTTCCCAAAGGTTTTCTCTTTGAACTTTTATCTTATTGGGACACAATTTGTGGGTTGTTTGTTGGAAGAGAATGCACCGTTTTCCTGGCTGGATTGTGCAGTGGTCACCACTGCAGTGTTGTGCAAATGAGACATGTTTAATCCTACAATGCTTGAAAATGTACATTTGAACAATTTGTCATTCAAAATGTAATTTCCATTTGCAAATGACTAATCTAATGCTGATGATGCACAGAGGGAGAAATAATGCGCTCAGCCTATGACAGATAGCAGCAAACACTCAGTCACATTACTGACAGGACGGCTGTACACACAACACATTCAGCTCATGTTGTTACAAATCGACAGTCTGACATGAAACCTTTCACAGCATAATGTTAACCAAGCAGTTTTGTGATACAGTTCTCTGAGGATCCTTCACTGACACTGAGAAACAGATCCACGTGCAACCGGTTTATTTTACATGGGCAAGAGATGACGAGGTCAGAGCCCGGGCAAGGTTCAAAACACTGAAGTAGGCAGAGACGATGAACAGGCAGAGGTCAGGGCACAGAGAAAACAAACAAGAACTGCTCAGACTGAATAAATCAACAAGATTTTGGGGTGAGTATATATACACAGCGTTGGGATGATGCTATGAAACAGCTGGTCAGGACATGAGTCAGAGAGAGGTGACTGATGGGAGCTGAAGTAAGATAGGAACAAAGGAGCTCAGTACTCTGGTGAGGGCTCCCTCTAATGGTTGGAGGTGGAGCTGGACGACTGAATCCTGACATTAACGGGTTAACATTGACAGCTCTAAAAAAAAAATGAAACTGTAATAAGAATATTACAAAAATCTTGTGATCAATTACAGTGGCTAGCAAAAGTATTCACACCCCTTGAAGTTCTCCACATTTTCTCACTTTATGACCACAAACGTAAACATATTTTATTGTAATATGATGTGAAAGACCCACACAAAGTAGCCACGATTGTGAAGTGGCAAGACAATTATACAAGAGTTCACGTTTTTTACAAATAAAACTGAAAAGTGCAGTGTGCAAAAGTATTCAACCCCTTTTCTTTGAGCGCATCAATTGACTGCACAAGTTGCTTGATGATTGGTGACTGATCAAGTGTTGACTTCATGACTTCATAGAGTCCGTCTGTGTGTCATTTTATCTCAGTAAACAAATCCAGCTGTTTGGTGACAGTCTCTGTGGTTTGTCAAGAGAATATTGGGGAGAAAACAGCATCATGAAGTGTAAGGAACACACCAGACAGGTCAGGGAGAAAGTTGTGGAGAAATTGAAAGCAGGGTTAGGATAGAAAAAGATTTCCCAAACTTTGAACATCCTATGAACCACTGTTCAGTCCATCATCCAAAAATGGAAAGAGTTTGAGACAACTGCAAACCTACCTAGACATGGTCGTCCACCTAAACTAACAGACTGAACAAGGAGACACTGATCAGAGATGCAGCCAGGAGTCCATGATGACTCTGGATGAACTGCAGAGATCTACAGCTCATGTGGAGGAATCTGTCCATAGAACAACCATCAGTCGAGAACTGAACACATCTGGACTTTATGGAGGAGTGGCAAGAAGAAAACCATTGTTAAAAGAAAACCACAAGAAGTCCTGTTTGCAGTTTGACATAAACCATGAGAATGACCAGCAAACATGTGGAAGAAGGAGCTCTGGTCAGATGAGACCAAAATGGAACTTTTTGGTCTAAATGCAAAGCGCTGTGTGTGGAGGAAATCTAACATCACTCTGAACACACCATACCCACTGTCAAACATGGTGGTGGCAGCATCATGCTCTGGGGCTGCTTCTCTTCAGCAGGAACAGGGAATCTGGTTAGAGTTGATGGGAAGATGGATGGAGCCAAATCCAGAGCAATATTGGAGGAAAACCTGTTGAAGTCTGAACAACACTTGAGATTAAAGCAGAGATTCACCTTCCAACAGAACAATCACCCTAAACATGAAGCCAAAGCTACAATGAAATGGTAAAAATGACACTCACCTTGAATTGTTTTACAATTCAATCTATGGACAAAGATTTCAGTCTCTAGTTGTGCAAAGCTGGTAGAGACATACTCCAAAGTATTGACTCAGGTGGGCCGAATACTTTTACACACTGCACTTTTCAGTTTTTATTAGTAAAAAACATGAACTCTTGTATAATTTTCTTTCCGCTTCACAAGTGTATGCCACTTTGTGTTGGTCTTTCACATAAAATTCCAGTAAAATAGATTTATGTGGAGAAGTTCAAAGGGTGTGAATACTTTTGCAATCCACTGTATGTGCCATCATGAGACTGCTTGCTAGAATGGTGGAGAAGCTGTACTGGAATGTGCTTGAAAAATGTTTATCTAAAGTGTGGGAGTTTTTTGTATTCCCACTAAAGATGAAAAAGTCAGTTTCTAACACGTCTGTAGGAAATGCTGTTCTTAGTTTAAGGACTGTGAGCGTTTTCTAGCTGTGCTGTGTCTTCATTCACTACCTTCCCGTCATGGATCTACTAGAACTGTAGTAAGCAGAACTTTGAGGACTGAAAAACTGTGGAGAACATTTTCAGGATTTGTTGCTAAATGATCCAAGAGATAGTGTCATTTGTTTCGTTAGCTGCTGAAGTTAACCAAGAAGTTTACAGAAACCCTTCAAGTGTGACATTGTCTGAAGTAATAAATACAATTTCTTTTTCTTTTAAAGTCTGAGTCTGTATCTGTTATGGTTTGTTGATTCTGATCTTCTGTTCCAAAAATTAAAAGAAAGGTATAAATGAACCTACACACATTGTAGCTCAAAGCCTTGTGATTCTCAGAAACATTTTTTGATAAGTGAAAGAGCTTTGAAGATATGAACGTCTATTGTAAAACTTACAGCTGGTCCATAGAAATAGATGGGGTTCTCAGCTCAGCAGAGGAAAAACTTTTTCTTACACTTCTGATTACATTCGAATAAAGACTTTATTCTCGACACAAACAAAATTTATATTTCTGGTTTTCTCAACTTGTGAGCTTTCTGAAACGGAACTATGTTGATCTAACTTTTAGTTTGAACACTGCCTCAATTTGTTCAAGGTTATGTCTGTCCAGGTCAGAGGCTGTGTCCGAATTCATTTTTGGAACTACTCACTATATAGTGCACTATACAGTGCGTTCGCCATTTTGTAGTGTTGTCCGAATCTAAAATAAAAATATCGAGTGCACTAGAAATGTCCCAGAATCCTCTGCGAAAAACTAGTGTACATCGATGGTCACTACTTTGGAAAAGATAGACCACAATGCATCGCGTTTGAATGCCTTTCAAGATGGCAGAAGCATTTTGCTCAAGGAAGACATAAATGTAAGTATTTAAGTAGTTGTAGTAGAATATAACATTGTTACAAATGTAATATGATATATGTCATATTAGATAATTATTTTACCGACGATGTATATTCTTCTGGAGCTTACATGTTTTGCTAACGCTATCATTCTGCTAATGCTAACACGTTTGTTTTGCGTTGAGGGCAGAAATATTCATTGTAGATAATATAATGAGTGATTTCTACCTGTAGTCATGAGTAGATAAAACATTTTTAAAATGTGTTTACACATGTAGGGACAGACGAGGACGTCTGACGTACAGAATTTGATCTGCCTGCAGATGGCGAAACAAACGCTGCGCCTCAGCCGCCGGGTGGGAGAACGTTCACAGCGGAGATGTTTATTAACTCACCATTAAACTGTTAATCATTGTCATTGTGGTAAAGGTTTTTGTTTTTACTTTCTATTTAGAGCAGTGATACAGATGACCCACCTCATTTGGTAGAGTGGTAGAATAGAAAGAAAACATAAAAGGTTTATGAAATAAAAAAATAAAAAGTTCCTTGTAGTTTTAATTATTTCTTTGTTCACAATTGTCTGTTTTGTTATTTGAAAGAACGTATAAGGCTTCCCACCGGCAGTGGCACTGAATCAGGGGGAACCATCAGCAGCTTTGTGGAAGTGGTTCTCTTTAGTGAATGAGGCGATTGGCAGCAGAGCATCAGTGAGGCCTCAATTCCTCATTTCCTGGGAGGAGAGCCCCTCCACATCTTCTGCACCATCCCCTGCCTCAGTGCCACAAGAACAGGGGCAGACAGGGAAGAGACAGAAGAGGCTTCTTCAGCCAAGAGGCGTGGCGGCCTATTCAATCTGAGGCAGAGAGGAGGAAAGGGCAAGAAGGGAGGAAGAGTGAGAGAAGAGGCTCTTAACTTTCTTAGGAAAAATGTCATTTAAATTGTTTTCAATAATCAATTTGCAAAAATGTATTATTTGCATGTATTTTTAAAAATATGAGCAATTTTTAACAATCTCAAGAATATTTTCATATAAACATCAAAGGTAAATATTTACAATTTCATTTTATATTTAACATTTACTTTTGATGCATTTTAGCAATGATCATGGTCCTGAAGAGCCGTTCATCTGACAGTTGGAGCTGACAGGAAACCAGCGATTTGTCCTCGCAGACAGACGCCACATTGCTCATCCTGCTGGTTCCTGGTGTTGTCCTTCGGCTGTGGCTCAACATCTGTGGCTCCAATCAGACCCCTTCACTGATGCACTGATCATCACTGATGGTGCAGGATGGCGCTGAATTATTCTAACTGCAAAGGTTGGTTTTACTTCCAACGCCTCTAGAAATATTCTCTCCATCTTGTCTTCATCATCTCAAATGCTCTCTCCACCACAGAGCGTTCCCTGGCGTGGTGTCGGCTGTAACGGGCAAACGCATTCCTCACGGGTTCCCTGTAGGGTGTCAGCAGTGTGATGGGATGCTCAATGCAGGGATACCCACTGTCACCCAAAATGATGAATCCTTCAGGTGGGTGTTTGATAAAAATTGGGCTGTTACGTAGAACCCGTGAATCACGGAGTGAATTTGGGCACCCACCAAAAATATTTAAATGTGGCATAAGAGTCACATACAGCCTGCATTTGGATTGAATGAAAAAGCTTCCTGTTACAATAACAAGCTGCACTTTCTTTTGGGGTCTTTATTCTTATGTGGCAGACGTTGATGTTCACGACCTTTGGAAAGCAGCAGATCCAGTGAGCTGCTCAAAACCAGCAGCGACTAATGGCAGTTCATCCACACTGGAGACCAGCATGATGCTGCTCATCAGCTGGAGGATGTGGTCTGCTGTTCTGTGGACAATGTCACTCACAGTGGAGCGTAAAGGTCCTGGTTAATACACGGTAAGATGTGCCAGACGCCAGCCAGGAAAGGAACACCAGGACCTCAGTCTCCTGTGCCAGCGTGAGGAACCCGAAGCTGCTCCACCAGATGCCCTATGGTCCAGCGGGTCAAACCAAAATCCGTTCTGGTGTCAGACTGACCATAAGCATAGAGGGCCAGAACAGACACCTTTATGTTGGCAAAGCAGCAGAGACATGAAAGAGCTTGTAAAATGTAACATTAATCATTGTATTTGTTAAATTTGTTTTTATTTTTGAATGTTTCTGTTTATTCTGATGGCTTTTATTTTAGAAAGTATTTATGAATGCTCATGCTATTTATTTGTTTGGATTTTCATGTTAATTTTTAAATATGAAAGTAAGTATTTTTGTTTAAAACGAGTGTTGCCGTAAATCTTTTTGTAAATAAAATGATTTAAAACACTTTGTGTTGAAGGCTGATATGGTTTGACTAGAAAGAAAAAAACCTATGCTTCTCTGAACTCACTAGAGTGTTACAGGTAATTATAAAATATAATAACCAGAATCAAATCATAATGTTGGAAACAATGGTTAAAATCTTGCCCAGCAGATGGTGTAACCCTGAGTAATCTGAGACGTCTCTACAACTTGCCTCTGTACTTCATATCAGATAATTCACGAATTACAGTAGTTCGCCTCCAGACCAGGTGGTGGCGGTAATGCAACCACCCGCGATATAAACAACACCTGAAGAAAAACGGCGACCAAAAAGTAGTGCGCATGGTGTCCGAATTGCTTTTAAAATCCAGGGCACTACATAGTCCAGCACTATATAGTGCCACACTATATAGTTTTTTAGTAGTTAGGGGTTAGGGCATGAATTCGGACACAGCCAGAGTCTGCATTGTGTGTCATAATGGAGATTAGATGCATCCGTGCTGCCACAGATTGTAAACATAGGTCTCTAACACCCTTCGATGTATTTCTGACTCATTCTTACACTTACTTTGGAATATGCTCATACAATATATCAGTTTTTCCCAACTTTTTCTGTGGCTGCAGACCGGTCAGTCTATGGGGATTTTACCACGTCCCAGGGTGTGGGTGTGTGTGTGCGTGTCCAATGACAAAGAAACAGTACACTTGAGTAAGAACATGTGCTTTAAACTTAGTAATGAACAGTTCTGACAGTAGATTTCATCATTTCACTCAAGTCATCTGACGTTTGCATTTTTGAGGATTGATAAAAAAGAAACATACAAACAAACCTTAGACATCATTAGGCTCTCTTAATGTAGTGTCAAAGTCAGGAGTGGTTAAAAAACAGGGTTTTTTTACTATTATAAGGTTATCTCATGAAAAAAAACTGAAATACAGCAACTATCTATTATTGATACTCTATAAGAAACAAACCAGATTACTTTGAAGCTCCATGCAGAAGCTTCTGGTGAAACATTTCAACACAAAAACCTTTCAGATCAACTCAAAAACAAGACTGCCCCCCCACCCCCACCCCTCTGCGTGCGGATGTTGCCCGCACGCGCAGCCCCCTTTTCCCCTATCCCCCGCACCGCTCGCTGCAGCACTGAAACTCTTTTCTTTCTTCATGGAGGTTCTTGCATGAATCGGGTGTTCACCACTTCTGTGAAATGTGTTTGAGATTTAATGTGAACGGATACAACTCAGGGGAGAGAGAATAAAACAATAAAATAAAGAACGGGTCCCGTTTCTCCCACGGGCCTGTGACAATTTATCCATGGACGCCCAGTGGTTGGGGACCTTTGCCGTATATCTTACAATAGTGGCCCATCTTTTATTGACGCTAGTCTCCTTAAAACCAGGGTCTAACAGGTGCTTGCAACTGTTTGACATCGGTCTCCAACAGTGGCTGGGCTCCTTTAAAATCAGCCCAACACTTGCGCGCACACGCACGTACACACACAAACACACCCTGGTTTGTGCATGAAGACGCAGGGTGTCTGTAGTATTTGTGTTGTGAGCCAGTGCAGCGATGGCCAAGAAACGCTCATTCAATTTAGCATTTAAACTTCATGCGGTGAAAGACACCAAAGAACATTCTAGTGAGGAATCTGCACCACATTTAGATTCATTCACATTAGCACATATTCATCATTTCAAAAAGATCCTTTTTTGCATTCATTCCAACAATTTACACACATTTTAGGCCTGTTGAAATATAGACCTTGTCAACAGATCCCTTTCCTTTTGGTTATTTTTGCATGAAATAGCTTTTTATTTTTGTGAGACTGCACGGTGGTGCAGTGGTTAGCACTCTTGACTCACAGCAAGACGGTTCCCAATTCAAGTCTTGGCTGGGGGACCTTTCTGTGTGGAGGGTTTTCTCCAGGTACTCCGGCTTCCTCCCACCATCCAAAAACATGCTTCATAGGTTTATTGTTTACTCTAAATTGTCCCTTGGTGTGTATGGGTGTGTGACTGTGGCCCCTGCGACAGACTGGTGACCTGTCCAGGGGTGTCCCCTGCCTTCGCCCACGAGTTGCCGGGTTAGGCTCCAGCAGCCCCATGACCCAGAAAGGGACAAAACGGTTTAGAAAATGAATATCTTTTTGTTAGGCCTCTTACAGTTCTTTCCTGAGAGTAAATAGATGATTTTATTATCATGTTAATGTCTTCAAGTAATTAATTTCCTTTTGCAAAGTATATTAGCAATGTGATACTACATTTTGCTTAAGGAAACTACAAATCCTGCAATTTTGTTTTCCTATAGCAACTTTGTTTTTTAACATATAACTTCAGCATTTTCATGAAGTCCTTTAAGTTTTAACCTCAGAGCTTCAGGAAGTTTACATTTTACACTTTGTAAGACCTATTTAAATTTGGCACATTTTGCTATGTTTGTTTCAAATTTAGTACACGGATCTTTACCATATTCTGTCCCTCCCTCAACTTACAGCTATAATTATGGTTGCATTATGCTAGCTCATTTGGCTAGTTTGGCATCTACTGATGTTTTTTTAAGCTTATATGGAGTTTAACTAACACTTTAGCAATATACTAGCTGTTTTGGCAAAATTGGCATATTTTAAGGATTTTTTAAGCAATTTTCCAATAAATTTTCAGAACTTTAGGTACAATGCCTCAGTGGTCTACATATCATAGTTCTTTAAGGACACCTTTCTACACCTTTCTACAAGTTCTTTAGCAACTTTCCATTATGCAGATAGCTTTATATTTTCAGCAAATCCCTTCAGCAATTGCAGTAAATTGCTTTACCATCTTCAGTGACCACATTCAGCTAAAAGCATTCACACTAGCATTAGATGTTAGGCATAGATGTTAAATATAATAATATTTAACATATAATAATATAATACAAAGAAATATAACATAGAAATACACATTTTTGCATAAAGATTATTTACACAAGGGTAATTTATTATGATTTAAAATAAAGTAATGGAATCAAGACCTTTTTTTTCATTTTCATCTGTGCAGGACGGTCAGTTTAGTTTCGGTTTAAACTCTCCTGTTTCTCTTTTGTTTTGATTAAATAATCACTGGTCATTTCCACATCCAAACCACTTACAGTGTTCAAATAAAAAGGTTTTCATTGGAGTTCAAACTTCAGCTTCAAGAGGGAACCTGCACTGGTAAAACTGACCAATTAAAAGATAGGAGATATGGTGTTTGTCTTTAAAAAAAAAACTAAACAGGTTTATGGAAAAAATAAACAATTGAATATATAAAGCAATGGATGCTAAAAGAAGACCTCTGATGAAGGGATGTCCGCCTCCCCTTTAGGGGTCAACAGCTCGGTTCCGCCCTCTTACCTCCGAACAGCCGGGGTGAGAGGTGTACCGGTAAGGATCCAATCATCAGAGGGGGACCGGCCCCATCGCTGCCCCCGCGCTGCTCCCGCGCCTCCTCCGGGCTGCTGCCGCCGGACTCTGGTGAGCTGGGGGCTCCGCCGCTGTTTGGGATGTTGATGCCGAACTGGGGTCTCAAACTGACAGACCCCCCCACAGTCCGGACTGCTCCGAGGGGCTGGCTGGTGCTGGACGTGGCTCCGGAAGTCCTGGGCGTGTGGTACCGCACACCCACGGCGGGGTTGCGCCCAGGGGTGCTGCTGTTACTCCCCGACGTGGAGGAGGGCAAGTCCGAGCCAGAGTAGGCTCTGGTCCGTCCGTTAGCAGCTGGGTTTGCAGTGGGACTACTTTGCTTTGCCCCCATGATCCCCCCCCCCTGACTCGCGTATGAAATGACTTCGGGACGGAGCGCCAGATTTCCGCTCCAGGCGGCTGGTTCGCCGGGACGGGCGTCCTAGAAGCTAAACAAACTCATCGCCACGATCCCATCAAGATTAGCACGTAGCCGTTCGGTGAGAAGTTAAAAAGGTCAGCCGTGACATGGGAAGTTCAGACGCGGACAGCGTGGGGCTCGGATCTCGGCTGTCGTGGTCGTGATGCGGGTAACCTGAATGTCCTCCTCAGATGAGCCTCCGCGCCGGACCCGCTGCCCTTCGGCCGCTGGCTCCTCTGTCCCCGCTCCGCCATGGCTCCGCCTGGCCGGGCCCGACCCAGTCTGTGTCTCTCGCGCTAAAAAAGGGAACTAAGGAATCAAGTCTGGATACAAACGGTTTAACGCGCGAGACTGAACACCTAGGAGCGTGTGCTGCTCATGGGAACTTCCGCTTTGAACCTTCAAAATAAAATTGCGCATGCGTCCAAAAACCAATTTACAGGTCGTGTCCGAATTCATTCACTACTCACTATGTAGTGCACTACATAGTCTTAGTCCTGAGGAGCCGTTCATCTGATAGTTGGAGCTAACAGGAAACCAGAGATTTGTCCTCGCAGACGGACACTTTGTTCATCCTGCTGGTTCCTGGTGTTGTCCTCCTGCTGTGGCTCCAATCAGACCCCTACAAACTGTGAATCATGGACTGAATTTAGACACCCACAAAAAATATGTAAAAATGTGACATTAGAGTCACATACAGCCTGCATTTGAATGGAATAAAAAAAGCTTCCTGTTAAAATAACAAGCTGCATTTTCTTTTGGGGCCTTTATTCTTATGTGGCAGACGTTGATGCTCACGAACTTTTGGAAAGCAGCAGAACCAGTGAGCTACTCAAAACCAGCAGCGGCTAATAGCAGTTAATCCACACTGGAGACCAGCATGACGCTGCTCATCAGCTGGAGGATGTGGTCTGCTGTTGTGTGGACAATGTCACTCACAGTGGAGCGTGGCGAGTCAAAGGCCCTGGTTAATACACGGTAAGATGTGCCAGACGCCAGCCAGGAAAGGAACACCAGGACCTCAGTCTCCTGTGCTCCAGAGTGTGAGGAACCCAAAGCTGCTCCCCCAGACGCCCTATGGTCCAGTGGGTCAACCCAAAATCAGGTCTGGTGTCAGACCGACCATAACCATAGAGGGCCAGAACAGACACCTTTATGTTGGCAAAGCAGGAGAGACGTGAAAGACCCTGTAAAATGTAACATTAATCATTTATTTTTTAAATTAAGTTTTATTTTTGGAATGTTTCTGTTTATTATGATGGCTTAGAAAGTATTTATGAATGCTCAAGTTTTGTATTTGTTTGGGTTTTTGGATTTTCCTCGTAATTTTTAAATATTAAAGTAAGTATTTTTGTTTAAAACAAGTGTCTGTAAATCTTTTTGTAAATAAAATGATTTAAAACACTTTGTGTTGAAGGCTGATATGGTTTGACTATATAGAAAAAACACTTTCTCTGAACTCACAAGAGTGTTTCAGGTAATTATAAAATATAATAATGAGAATCAAATCATAATCCAATGTTGGAAAAAAATGGTTGAACTCTTCTTGTCCAGCAGATGGTGTAACCCTGAGTAATCTGAGACTCTCTACAACTCGCGTCTGTGCTTCATTTCAGATCGTTTTCAGTTTGATCAAACTAAAAACAGTTAAATTATTGCCAACAGGAACATGAAAAGATTCATATTGAAAGGTATTTTCAGAAAAGTACAAGAAAGAAGTACAGAAAGAGAACTGCCTCACACGAGCGTGTAAATGGATCAGCTGTGCGAAAATAAAAATAAACATTGCAATGGAAAAGTTATTAGGTAATTTATGAGCAAAAACAGTTTCTTCACAAAAACGTATGTAATTTTTTTTTTTGATAAACCAGCCAGGTTGTTTTAATCATCAGTACACAGTACATCAATTCATTCCAAAAAATGAATAAGAACACACTTCAGTCATAAATTGTCTTCGTTATATGTTCACATTTATTAGGTTTTTACTTCGGCAAACCGGTGACATGATAATTGGCGTCTGAAAGTAGTTCACTTTCAGATGGCAATGCAACCATTCTGTTGTTTGTCAACCGCCATATTAAAAACACCCGAAGAAGAACCAAAAAGTAGTGAGCATTGCTTTTACAATCCAGGGCACTACATAGTCCAGCACCGCGTAGTCCAGCACCACAAAGTCCAGCACCACAAAGTCCAGCACTACAAAGTCCAGCACTACATAGTCCAGCACTACATAGTCCAGCACTACATAGTCCAAGACTACAAAGTCCAGCACTACATAGTCCAGCACCGCGTAGTCCAGCACCACAAAGTCCAGCACCACAAAGTCCAGCACCACAAAGTCCAGCACCTACAAAAGTCCAAGGACTACAAAAGTCCAGCACCACAAAGTCCAGCACTAAAAGTCCAGCACTACATAGTCCAAGACTACAAGTCCAGCACTACATAGTCCAGCCACGCGTAGTCCAGCACCACAAAGTCCAGCACCACAAAGTCCAGCACTACAAGTACAGCACTACATAGTCCAAGACTACCAAGTCCAGCACTACATAGTCCAAGACTACAAAGTCCAGCACTACATAGTCCAGCACCGCGTAGTCCAGCACCACAAAGTCCAGCACCACAAAGTCCAGCACCACAAAGTCCAGCACTACAAAGTCCAGCACTACATAGTCCAAGACTACATAGTCCAGCACTACATAGTCCAGCACTACAAAGTCCAGCACTACAAGTCCAGCACTACATAGTCCAGCACTACATAGTCCAGCACTACAAAGTCCAGCACTACATAGTCCAGCACTACAAAGTCCAGCACTACATAGTCCAGCACTACATAGTCCAGGCACCGCGTAGTCCAGCCACCACAAAGTCCAGCACCACAAAGTCCAGCACCACAAAGTCCAGCACTACAAAGTCCAGCACTACATAGTCCAAAACTACATAGTCCAGCACTACAAGTCCAGCACTACATAGTCCAGCAATACATAGTCCAGCACTACATAGTCCAGCACCACAAAGTCCAGCACTACAAAGTCCAGCACTACAAAGTCCAGCACTAATAGTCCAGCACTACATAGTTCCAGCACTACAAAGTCCAGCACTACATAGTCCAGCACTACAAAGTCCAGCACTACATAGTCCAGCACTACCATAGTCCAGCACCGCGTAGTCCAGCACCACAAAGTCCAGCACCACAAAGTCCAGCACTACAAAGTCCAGCACTACATAGTCCAAGACTACAAAGTCCAGCACTACATAGTCCAGCACCGCGTAGTCCAGCACCACAAAGTCCAGCACTACATAGTCCAGCACTACAAAGTCCAGCACTACATAGTCCAGCACTACAAAGTCCAGCACTACAAAGTCCAGCACTACATAGTCCAGCACTACAAAGTCCAGCACTACAAAGTCCAGCACTACATAGTCCAAGACTACAAAGTCCAGCACTACATAGTCCAGCCTACCCAAGTCCAGCACTACATAGTCCAGCACTACATAGTCCAGCACTACATAGTCCAGCACTACAAAGTCCAGCACTACATAGTCCAGCACTACATAGTCCAGCACTACAAAGTCCAGCACTAACAAAGTCCAAGACTACAATTCCAGCACTACATAGTCCAAGACTACATAGTCCAGCACTACATAGTCCAGCACTACAAAGTCCAGCACTACATAGTCCAGCACTACATAGTCCAGCACTACAAAGTCCAGCACTACATAGTCCAAGACTACATAGTCCAGCACTACATAAGTCCAGCACTACAAAGTCCAGCACTAACTAGTCCAAGACTACATAGTCCAGCACTACAAGTCCAGCACTACATAGTCCAAGACTACATAGTCCAGGACTACATAGTCCAGCACTACATAGTCCAGCACTACATGGTCCAGCACCACAAGGTCCAGCACTACAAAGTCCAGCACCACAAAGTCAAGCACTACAAAGTCCAGCACAACAAAGTCCAGCACTACATAGTCCAGCACTACATAGTCCAGCACTACATAGTCCGCACTACATAGTCCAGCACTACAATGTCCAGCACTACAAAGTCCAGGCACTACATAGTCCAGCACTACATAGTCCCAGCACCTACAAAGTCCAGCACTACAAAGTCCAGCACTACATAGTCCAAGACTACATAGTCCAGCACTACAAAGTCCAGCACTACATAGTCCAGCACTACAAAGTCCAGCACTACATAGTCCAGCACTACAAAGTCCAGCACTACATAGTCCAGCACTACATAGTCCAGCACTACATAGTCCAGCACTACATAGTCCAAGACTACATAGTCCAGCACTACATAGTCCAGCACTACAAAGTCCAGCACTACATAGTCCAAGACTACATAGTCCAGCACTACATAGTCCAAGACTACATAGTCCAGCCCCTACATAGTCCAGCACTACAAAGTCCAGCACTACTATAAGTCCAGCACTACTAGTCCAGGCACCTACTAAGTCCAGCACTACATATGTCCAAGACTACATAGTCAGCACGACATAGTCCACAGGCACTACAAGTCCAGCACTTACATAGTCCCAGGACATACATAGTCCATGACGACCCTACATAGTCCAGCACTACATGTCCAGCACCACAAGGGTCCAGCCCACTACAAATTCCACACCACAAAGTCCAAGCAACTACAAAGTCCAGCACTAACAAAGTCCAGCACTACATAGTCCCAGCACTACATAGTCCAGCACTACATAGTCCCAGCACTACATAGTCCAAGACTACAGTACCACAAATCCCAACCAAACCTTTCAACCTGGACAGTAAGATTGTGGTCCACAGTGTCAAATGCTGCAGAGAAGTCCAGCAAAA